>KK118338.1:387255-430116 GCA_000611955.2 Stegodyphus mimosarum | reverse complement strand
AAAACAAATTGTACGAAAGTTTTAAACACCTTCTATCAGCATTTACAATCAATTTCTGTAACCTTTCATAAAGCTGGCCTTTTTATAAGACTGCCTTTTTGGCATATATCTTGACATGAAACCGCGATTGGCTGTTACCTAACATATTTGCATACTTCCATCTACTCTGCAGCGAATTGCATCCTCTTCAATTCTGATTGGCTTCCGGAAATTAGAATTTTCCTCTCCGTGCTTAACTTTTGGAAGTGAGTGTAAATATCAGTTTTAAGATTTTTAATCTAATATTCATGCATTTTTAATCTAACATTCTTTTAAAATAAATGATGTCATACTTAAAGTTTGTCAAAAGTACGATGCATTTCTCATTTTCGCAGATTGATTTCATACGCATCGATACATATAGTTTTGAACCCACGATACGCCAACGAATGTTATACACTAATGGAATAGCTAGTCTTTCAAACACGGTATAGAGGACAAAAACTTCCAAGTCGAAAATTTAAAATTCATGTTAAGTTTTCTTCTACAGATTAAATTCGCAGCTTAGTTTTTTAGGCACCCTCTTCTAGTTCTAGGTTCTGGTAAACAAATTAGCGTCCTTTGCCCTTGGAGTTTATTATGCACTTCTTATATCAGTGAACTTTAATATTTTAAGCATATAAATTTATTGAAAAAGAAACAAGTCCAGTAGTCCTTTCATCATTCTAAGCTACTTCATCAAAGATTTAAATTTTTTTTAGTAAAATTTACTTAATAAGTGTGACGAATATTGTTTATTTAAATATTTCGACATATATACAAAATATCTCCGTTTTAACAAAGCATTCAGATTTCAATCTTAGCTAAGGTGGAATTTTCAGAACACTTTAATTTTTCATGAGTTATTTCTGTGTTCCCTTTTTTTCTTGAATGAGAATGTTTATTTATTTGTCATAAGGGTAGAAAGATGTTTTTGTCTTCCTTAACAATAAAGAAGTAAATGTGCGACTGCGAGTTAAAGGGCAATAGACGAGACTGTATTAAAGTTTCAACAATTTTACAAAATACTTTTTTGGTACTTGATACTTCTTCCCAAGGTCTTGTAAATATACATACTATAATAAACATGAGGGTTTAAAATCCTCATATCTGCTAACGGTACTTGCTTTATGCCATTCCTTCTGATGAGAGCAAGAGTAAAGTACTAGATAATGCTAAAAACTTCCTGAGGGGATTTTATAATGATGCTATCTAAGTACGGCATAAGTTGTGTCCAGGTGACAGGTGGCAGCAGGGCCGGACATGCGGACGGCTTTCTAAGAGTAATCGGGTATAGTCGATTATCCGCATCCATCCAGAGCATAACATAGTGACATAAAATGTTTACGACAGAAAATACTCAGCGTAACATTCGCTACACAAGAGGTGGACATTGCAGGGTGACATAACATGGCTCAGCATAGACATGACGTGACCTAGCATAGAATATAGACATTGCATAGCGACATAACATATTTACAGCATTAAATACACTACATAATGTAACGTGCACGACAAGTGGACATAGCATAGCGACATAAAATACTTGAACATAGATAAAACATAACATAGTATTGCAACATAGCATAGCATAGCATATAGATATAAGGCAGAGAGACATAACATTTTGAGGTTACATATATAGATCATAAAATACATAGTGTGGCATGACCTACAAGACAGGTTGGCATTGCATGGCGACATAACATAGCGTAGCATAGACATAATATGACACAGCATTGCGACAGGATATGACATAGCATAAGGACATTGCGTAACATGCATAAAGTCTGTGAAAGTTTATAGAGCTGATTCTGCTCTAAAATGGAATGCTTTTAAGATTCTAATGCGGCATTACGTTTGAATCTCGTAAGAAGAGATTTAGAATTTTATAAAAAAAGACAAAATTTGGATCTTCCTATATGAGCATTTCAGGCGTTCACTGTAAAATTTCCAGGTAATTTAGAACAACAGTGTGGTCGTAAAATGATTCTAGATCTATGGTTCCTATTTTCATTCCCCCGTGCACCCCTTTCACCATCGACAGAAGACCATTTCCTCCCTTTCTAAAATGTATAAATTGCATATACATTTATTCCGTTTAGATTTTTAGCATGTTTTATAAATTAAACTACAAAAGGTAAAGCAAATATTGGTGAATACCGAAACTTGACTAAAAGAACTTTCTTATATTCATAAACTAAATAACGACAGAGTTTTCATTCCCTCAAGTAGCATCAATATACTATTCTGAGGCCTCATAAACATCTTCGTGAAAAATGAGATAATTTTCTCTCCTTACATGGGCTTTAAAAGCCAACAACTAGACAGTTACTCATGATAAAAGCATGAGTATGCATTGCACAGAATATACGTCTGTATTATACATATGCACATAATAGATTCTATGCTATGTCGCAAATTGCATGACTAAACTCTATTATATTGTGTGCTTTGTTTGATAAGAAAGAATGTGTTATAAGGTATTTCCTCTCTCCTTCCAACATGTCTTCGGGGTGTAAAGGTATCAATCGGCGCGTATTCGAGATGTCCCTGTTCAAGTCTCGGCGAGGGCACTGCTCATTTTTCACGTCGTCTTCTTCTTCAAAAAAAAAAAAAACCTGAAAAACTCTACAAATGGTATCCGAACTAAAAGGCTGTAGACAATAATTCGTTATCACCAGGATTTAGCGTTAGAGTCGCCTAGTTCACAGTCATCCTTTAAAAGGGGTTATATAAGATATTTTCTCTCTTCTTCCAACAAGCCTTCTTGGCGTAACCGTAGCGCACTCGGCACGTGTTCGAGAGTTCTAGATTCGAAACCCGGTGACGGCATTGCATATTTTTCTTGTTCTCTGCTTCAAAATGATCTCATGACTCTACAATTTGTTGTAACCTTATCTACAAAGCATAAAATATATTATTCCACTTTTTTATAACCTTCCCTCAGTTTTCATTTTTAAGCCTATCTTTCTATTACTTAAGAAGCTCTCTATACACTACTAATGCCTCTCAAAACCATTATAGCTTTATGTTTAAATTGCTGTTAGCCAAAAAGCGATAATTAATATTTGTCTGAAAATAGGCCTTTAAAGTCAAAAGAAATTAAGGATTTAATAAAAACTGCGCTTTCAGACCACAGCTATAACAGCTAGAACGGTCTTGAATCTAAACATTTATTCCGTAAAGCATATTCTTATCTGCTTTTGAGAATAAATATTCAGAAAACTAGTTTAAGTGAAACCTTTCAGCTTTAAACTCAATTAATGAAAATTGTACACTTTCGAGCCTACTTCGAATTTGGGATTTTTTGCCCTTTTCTTAGCCTCCACTCTCAAATATTCTAATTGCTTCCATAGGAGAGAGTAATTATTAATTTACGTACATCCCAAGTTTCCAAATTGAGGAAGGCTGTGGTGATGGAACTTAGGAAGACTTTGATATTGATGGAATGTGACATTTTTTTCTCGTTCCTGCTAATGCAATGGCCCAGAAGCGTAGGAAAATTTGGCTGTCACCTTCTGAAGTTATAACGCAGAAATGAAGTTAAGCTTTCATGGAAGCTATTCTGAAGATTTTTTTAAGAAATTGCTTTAGTTTCTACGGTTCCGAGTATTCAATTAAATTTTGAGAGTGCGTCAAAATACGTCTTGCATTTATCAATTGGTAATTTTATTGGACGTATTACGAGTTGAATAGAGCTAGGATTAATAATAATCACGTTAGCGACAGAAAGAAAAAAATTACGGAAAACTTGACTTAAAAGTTTTGGCAACAGTTTACTATTTCTCACACTTTATTATGTGCCCTTAATTTTTTAAATTAAGGATAATATAAATACATCAGTACATTTTATTGCACGCAAAGGATTCTTCTTTTCAAGTGGAAGAAATAATAATGCCAAATAAGATAATAGTAAAATAAATAGAACTGTTCAAAGTTGTATGTGAATGAAGTTGTCTTGGATAAGCTTACACTCCATTCCACTTTTCAAGTGAAAAAATAATTTAAAACTTTCCCGAGGGAATGAACTAGTTTTTAAATTGTGGAAAACTTTTGACTTAAAAGTTTTGGCAACATTTTACTATTTCTCACACTTTATTATGTGCCCTTAATTTTTAAAATTAATGATAATATAAACGCATCAATACATTTTATTGCACACAAAAGATTCCTCTTTTCGTGTGGAAGAAATAATAATGCTAAATAAGATAAAAGGGCATCATGTGCCTCTAAAACTTCACTGACTCACTGGTAAATTCAATGTCTTCTAGGTGTGAAGCCTTCTTATACACTGAAGGTGGTCATACTCCTTACTCATTCGATGAATTTTGACAATGCTTATTTTTCCTTCTCCGGAAGATATAAGTAGTGATTCCAGATGTACTTCCTACAAAGTTTACATTAAAACATGATCCTTGTTTACATTAAAATATGATTTTCTTCCTGTTCAATTTTTTATTTTCTTGTCGCTCTCTTTAGTATAATGTGCTGCGTATTTATCAGAAATTGCCTACTCTAGTTAAATGACTTGTCTTTCTCAGTTTGAGCAATGTATATAGAAAAGTATTTCATTTGTTGCACTAGTGGTATAAAAGTTAGACAAATGTCTTTTCAAACGATGCTCCTTGCATCACAGATGGGTAAAGAAAACACATGAAAATCTCTTTAATTGATGAAATCTAATTATCTTTATTTGTAGCGGTCAAAATTGCTAAGTGAATACAACATATCCTTCTAACGAGTCAAGTACTTCTCTTTAGATGCGGTTGAATCGAAGACAGCAGACGTTGTAAAAAAAACATCGCAAAATCTCATCTTTTTATTTCAAAATTAATTCTAAAGAAAGGTAGAGGAGACGGATTTATGCAGCTTAGTATTCCGAAATCCAATAGATCTAGAATACCGGATAGTATTCATTTAGTAAATATTTCCTATGCTAATAACAAGTCATCAGCTCTATTTCAAACCATGTTGTTCCTAATTAGAAATTTTAATGGATGCGGAAATTTCAGATAATTAGGCAATATCTTTCGCAAAGATCCGTTAAGCAACTGTATTTTAATCCATCATTACCATAACTTCTCTCATAATGAAACCTAACTGTTTAATTTATTTCAAGTATTCTGCACTTAGATTAGTTTCCACAGTGGATGCATGAAATCATACAAATTACGATTTTTAAAAGTTTTTTCAAACTCACAGAATTTGAATTATGAGAAGGTACAGGTTTGAAGTTTTAAAAGACTTTGATATTATATTATCTCATATTGATGCTATTAAAGTTAATATTTAAATCTAATTCTGAAATTTAATTCAACTTCGAAAACTGTTTAAATAAATTATTCAAAATTTGAGCTAAAATTTTGTTTTACATTTTATGAATTTGAGAGCAAAATTCAACAGATGATATTTAATTCATGATTTCATTTAAAGCTTTCATTATAAACGATGAAATATTCTTTTGGAAAGGAAAGAAACTGTTTGATGACGAGAGAAAATACACTCATGTCCATAAATTAAGGATAATGCAAAATCAGGCAAAGGAAGAGTTAGAAGCAAAACAAATTTAACTTATTTGTAAAGCTTATTTATTAAACAAAAGGTAAAGAGCAAAAAAAGATGCTATATGTTTGATACTATTAAAAAAATTAGCGATTTTTTCTCCCTGGAGCAAATTACAAAAAAAAAACCTATTTACAGAAAACCAATATTACATGGTAGGTATGATTGTTAATACACTGTATGTCTCCCAGACGATACAATACAGTCCGTACAACGCCTAGGCATGCTGAGTATCAAATTACCGATCTGATCTTGGGGGATATTACACCACTCAAAACGCAATGCTCTCCGGAGTTCCGGTAGACATGTAGGAGGAGGTTGACGGGCTGCAAATCGTCGGCCAAGCATGTCCCACACGTGCTCTACTGGATTCAAGTCCGGTGAGAATGCTGGCCATGATGTTTGCGCGGTGAGGACGGGCGTTGTCATCCATAAACACAAATTGTGCACCCATGGCGCCCCGAAACAAACACACATGTTGTTCCAGTATGACGTCTCGATAGATTTGGCTTATCATGGTTCCAATTTGAACATGCAGGTCAGTTCTGGAACCCAGAATAATTTCACCCCAAACGAGCACTCCTACACCACCGTAATGGTGTCGTTCAATGATGGTGGTAACGGGTACCTGGAGCTCTCCATATGAAAGTCCGGCGAGAATCAGACTGCAAGCTAAACCGGGACTCGTCGGAAAACATCACACAAGCCCACTGTTGCGGTGTCCCCAATGCATGCTCTCTACTCCAGGCTAACCGCAGGCGACAGTGAGTTGCAGTAAATGGAACGCATCTGACAGGTCTACGAGCATATAGACCAATCTGCCCTAAGCGTCTGTACACGGTCTGCCTTGAAATTATCGTACCAGTGGCTGAAGAGAACTGACGAGACAGGTCTGAGGCTGCGCTCCGCCTGTTTCTTTTGGCAGTAACTGCCAAATACCGGTCCTCATTCGGCGTTGTAACTCTGGGGCGACCTGTGTTGTAACGTCTTCTCACATTCCCATCATCTTGGAATCGTTGCCAAAGCCTGGAGATGATACTCTGGGCAATTCCAAGTTCGTCTGATACTTCCAGTTGGGTACGCCCACATTCCAGACGGCCGATAATTCTACCACGTAAAAAATCATCGAAATGCATTCTTTGTGTCCTAACTATTCTGTTATTGCACTGAAATGCTTATAAAGCGCCTGCGAACAATTTTACTTCTTTGTCTGTATTCCTTATATATCACTCTCTTACACTCTCGTCATTGTGACGTACCATCGGTGTCTTCTGGTTACTTCCGGAAATTTGCATATGATTCTTGAAGATGTGTGTAGTGATTTTACAGGTGATATAGTATTTATTTTAGAGTTCATTCCGCGTGACTACGAATTATCCTCAATTTATGGACACGAGTGTATTTTTCATCTGAAGACTATTTTCAACTTCCTTTATTTTTCACTCCGGAATTACTAATTCTGCTCAACTAAGTAACCTCACAGTTGTTTCATTTTCCAAATTATGCGCTATTATAGATTCTCCTGTCAAAAATACTACTACTTTCAATTTAAAGGATTTATTTAGCCCAAAGGACGTTAGCCCAGGAGGGCTATTAATTTCGTTTTGCCATTTTGCGTTGAAAACTTTAAATGTCCGTTTCATTTTTCAAATTGTTGCCACCAAATATTATCGCCCTGGGTTATATTTAATGAAAATATATATATTTAAAAAAATTAAATAGTGAAGAATCTGCATAAAAGTATATAGGTTTCTCTCCTTGTGATAAAGCAACGGTACCTAGAGCCTTCAAATTTCGAATAACGTAAGCCTCCACCGAATATGAGCATCTGGAAGCCCTAACTTGGAATTTGGAATTTGTTTCATTATCAATTTCATATTTTGTAACACTTAACCGAATTTTTGATTAACAAGCTCAAACGATTTCAAAGCGAGAAATGGCATAGTGTACGAAAACAAAAAACATTTTTGTCTCCGGCGCTCAAGACTGTTTATCGAAATTCTAAAGAAGTGCTCATTTTAAAATTATATTGCGATATTGCTGTTGAATTAAATTTTATGGTTTAAGTGCGAAGGACAGGATATTTAATTAGTAAAGGTAACACACAAGGCGTTCAATAAGCACCCCTTCGGACATAATATAAAATCTGAAAGCTTTCAGATTTTATGATTATTGCTATTATTTGCTTTGCCTTATCTTCGAATTTAAACAGGGCTGGGCAGAAACATTTGATGAAAAATAAAGCTATTGTCATCACGTACTGCAGTTTTTTAGTATCACATAACAGCCTTTTCTTAAAGCTTATTCTGTCATAAAGTATTGACCAGCATATGACACTTTGTAAACAATGGGCTGTTTATTCGAGCTAACTCAATAGAAGCCACTTTCAGAAAGTTTTGTAGCCAGCGCGAAGTTGACATCACCATGTAGTATTCTTACGAGAGAATTGGAGTTTCGAGGACACTATTCTACAGTTCGTTCTGTGAACAATGTGTACATGCACCTCCATAAATTGGTGACCGCAATTGGTCATCCAGGCTTTCAAGCCCTTAAATTTTGCGTCTAGAGTTCACACAGATTATTCGAAGAATATTATATGCAATACAAATCCAGTCTCAGAAAATGATTACAAACAATGCATAAATGCGCAACACAAGAGATTGAATTTATTTTCCTGAATATTCTACAAAGAGTATTAGTGAGCTTCCAAAGTCGACTGAAGCACTCTATTGGGGATCATTTGAATTACACAATGTGTGCAATATAATAGCGGCTATTTCAATGAGGCAGGTTTTACCCGTATATGTATAAGATTTTAAGAGCAAATGATTTCTCCTTTGCTTAGAAATTCTTAACAGGATTTAAAGTTTCATTAGTACAAAGATTTGTTGTAAGAAAACGCCCCATGCTTTTGCTTAATTATGAGTGCCACAATTGAGAGTTACTTTGAGAATTAAATGACACTTTGATTTAATATTTTAACAACAATATACAAAAGAGATATCTAGAAAACAAAAGAATGCATACCTTAAGATGTCCTAAACATTCAACCAGAATTTGTATTTCTAAGCTGTACTCTAGTCCATGAACATTAGTAATAAAAACCTTGTTGGTCATATTTGCATTCATAGTACGTATGTTATTTCTTTAAGAATAATACCTGATGATAAAATTTGGTGACAACACCCTTTTATTTGCGACTGATTACATTTTTATAAAGTTTTATTTAGTGGACTCATGGTGTTTTATTATGGTCAGAATTTTGTCATCGAATTTTAACCTATTTCCTGAGAAGCGATCGCACAGATTGTAAATGACAGTATAATGCTCTGATGCAGTATTTTTCAAAATTGAACTTAGACTTTTTTTTAACTTTAATGACTAAACGATTTTTCGAGGTCTTCATTTAAGGAGAAAACTTAAAATCTTAAGAGATTTACTGTTTGCACTGTCAGACACAGCGGCGAAATTCTCTTACATGAAATTTGTGTAAAATATTTTTTCTCATTTTCTGGCCAAAAGACTTGAATCGAAATCTCGACTTGAAGAAAATCGGTCAATTATTTTGGACTATTTGATGTTTATGATTTTAAAATTTCAATATTTAAAATATACCGTCTACATAATTTTGAACTTTTCACATATTATAAAAAAATATTTTGTTCTCTTTTTAAACAAAAATGACTAATTGTTAACTGGACAATTTCTGTAATTTTTTTTTAAAAAGTACCCACTTTTATGAGCTTTTATTTCACAGCAAAGTGGTGTTTCAATATGGTCAGAACTCTACCGTAGATTTTAAAATATGTTCAAGTGTACTATGAAGCTCAAGATTTGCACACGCACTAATCATTGCTGTTGAAGACAATACAATGTGGTGAAGCGATTATTTTGAAGCAGGAGACATAAAAAATGAGCAATACCCTCGCCGGAATCGAACCACAGACCTCTCGGTTAAGCGTCGAGCGTGTTGACCACTACACCACGGAGGCATGCGAAGCAGACGAGAGAAATACCTTATATACTCCCCCTTTTAAAGGGCGACTGGGGTTTAGGAGACCCAATCGCCAAACCCTGGTGAAGAATAATCATTCACCAAGTTTTAGTTCGACAGCCACTGTAGAAACATTAGGTTATTTCGAAGCAGCAGAAATGTAAAATGTGCAGTGCCCTAGCCGGGACTCGAATCACGGACCTCTCGAATACGCACCGAGTTTGCTGACCATTACACACGAAGGCAGGCTAATAAAACGGGAAAAATCTTTATTATATGCGGCTTAAATGTTTATTTGTCGCCGGTACTTTACTGGTTGCTTTCGCAACTGTACTAGCCAATGGGGTGAAGTTGCCACGGTATTCAAATAGTAAAGTAAATTTTATCACAATAGTTATCATTGTGTTAATTAAATTATCATGGTATTTAAATATTTTTAATTCATACAATTGTTGCTTATTATGTATTTAACTATATTTACACATGAATTACCTAGAAACTTGCAAACGTTGCAAAATTAAAGGAGACGAAACCAACTAACGAGTTGTGCGTAGTACATCTCATCAGGTAGGTTTACTCAAACTCCTATGCTAAATATCCTTTCGCATAAAGAGTTTAAAATTTTGCCCGATTTATTCCTACATTGTATTTTAAACTGAATTTTCAGCTGAACGCAAATTGAGCGTGTCAGGGGGAACGTGAACACTTGTTTGCGTTAGCAATCATCTGCTTTTTGAAATGGTTTACAACTAAACGCAAACTGAGCGGGTTAGGGGGAAGGTGAACATTTGTTTGCATTAGCAATCATCTGTTTTTGAAACAATTTAAGGCTGAACGCAAATATTGCATGTCAGGGGTAAGGTGAACATTTGTTTGCATTGGCAATCCCCTGTTTTACATAAAAACTACGTTTTAACATAATTTCTTTTAAAAATGCCTCCTAGAAAATACAGCACTGAAGAGGAGAGAAAAGAAGCTAAAACTGCCCAAAAACGACATTCTCGACAAAAGGAAACCAATAAGCAAAGAAAAAATGTACCGCCAGTGGTTTCCTTCATTGCACTTTACTTCAAGCAATTAAGAAAGTAGAAGGGGGAAACCCCGTGGGGCAGTAAGCAAAGGGGCGTCCTCGCCGCCTGCCCTGGCTAATTCAGTTTGAATTAGCAGACACCTTTACACAAATCATTTTAATTACAATTTATAATATCTAGAACAGCGGTCATTTCATATAACCGACGGGTTTTTAAGTACGTTATAAATGAACAAATTCTCATAACTGTACCATCATACTATAAAGCAGATAAAAAAATCTTTGATATGAAGTTCATAAGGCAGTTTTAATGTCATTTCTGAATTTTTGGCAAACCCGTAAGGCTATTTCACGTAATAGAATTGTAAGAAGTGATTATTCATCGTTGAGAAACGGTTTTTCGATTGAATAGTTTGACTAATAACGTGTCATTGAGACCAAATATTTTAAAATATGAAGCATTAAAAAACGTTTTTAGATTAAGTTTCTATTTACTATCATAAAATAATTAATTAAAAGGAGAAAATTAATTTATCATATGTATGTTCAGAAGTCTAATCCATTATCTTTATAAATTCATAAAAACGTCTCGCGCCTTTATTATTCGTGATAAAATTATAAATGAATTTTGTAAAGAGAATTATTTAATCTCTTGTTCCCATTAAACTATAAATTAATTCACTATTTCGTGAGTTTAAAAAAAGCTTGTTTTTTAGAATTTTTATTTAACTTTCTTATTTGCTATATTGTTTCTTTAAAAAGTTATACATGGCAACAGCATTATGTGGTTCTTTTGTTGGAAAAGTGATACGGACAAAACAAAGTGAGGATGAAGATAAATAGCAAGCACTTCTGAGGATAAAAATATTTTAGAAATTTTCGATTCCTTAAACCAAGATTTAACACTATCTTAAGGAATGAGGGGAGAAGATAATTTACATCTCACCTGGTTCAAGATCTGATCATAAATATAGCGCGTGACTTGCGTGAATGAAATCACCAGGAAACTAATGTTTGCTTCTGCGCTGCATTTCTCAGCATTGTCTTAAAAGTAGTAGTCTTCTCTCTTCTGGGAAGGGGAAGCGATTTGATCTCTCTCTCAACTCTCATTTTTTTTCTTTAATATTTATACATTTTTCCCCTAAAGAACTCTTTTCTTGTATTCATATGTTTAGACATTCTATTTAGAACTTTGCTTGGTTTCCTGAAGCTCGGTAAGAGGCAGCTAAATTATACAAATAGATGGGAAAAGCTGCTAAATCGTTATACACTTATTTACTTTAGATAGTGTTTCAGACATATTATCAGGATTCTGAAAGACTATTTTAAACAACCAGAATTTGTTAAGTACAACAAAGAGCTTGTATAAAAGATGTCAGTTTTACAGCATCTTGACAATAATTTAGTTATCAGCTTTCAGTTTTATGCTTTTGTGAAATATGGGAAAATATTACTACGTACATAAATTTAATATCATATTTTCCTATATGCAAAAATTCATCACTTACTAAACCTTCCTGGAAATCAGTATAAAAGTTACCGTTCAAATGCAAATAAAAATGATTAGTGAATGCTTCCTTCTTAAATGGGCAGACCAGAAAATATTAATCACGTTTGCTACAAATTCTTCTCTCTAGTTCTCTGAACAACATTTAGAATACACATTTATAAGCGGAATCTTTTACATCTTGAATAAAATATTTGTCTCTCTGAATAAATATTTCACGCAATTTCCATTCACGCAAGCCGTTCCAAAAGCGCGTTTTCCTAAATTCTAAACTAATTCGACAAAGAAGTAATTATTTCAACTTATTAAATCATTTGGTTGCAGATTTTGTACGCATTTGTTCTAATTGATGAAGAAATAATAGTAAAATATTTCAAGAAAACTGGGATATCTAATGATCATGGTAGTTCTAAACATCATTGGACGTGCGGAGATAGACTGAACAGTGATCATGACGATGGTAGCGGGGAGGATATTAACAAGCTGCAAGTTACAGCAAACGACTAGACAGCAGTTCCAGAAGCAATAAATGATTTGAGGCCTAAGGATTAGCTGTCGACAACAATAGCAGCGCACGAGGTTTAAGGTACAGGAAGAAGAAAACTTGAAGGGATAGCTTCAAGAAACAGGAAATAGAAAGAGATGATACTGGTATAATGTTAATACTGCTTTGTCTTCTATTAGAATAGAGGTTTCTTTTAAGTAAATTATATTCTTACAGTTGCCAATAGTTTATCCATGAATACTTTTGACTTGTTATGTTCATAACCGCATTTGTCAGAAATCTCTAGGTTTTCATGGAAAAAAATTAGTGGAAAATGGGAGAAATGCTCAAAGAAATGCAGCTTATATCTAAAAAAATACAATGATTTATAATGAAAAAAATAACATACCTGTACATCTTTTGCTTCCATTTTTTTATGTTGTAATTTTTTAATTACAATTCCTTTGTCTTAAAAACAAAGTCTTATCAACTAAACAAGTAACTGTTTGCTTTATTCTCAATCTTCCAGAATTTAGTTTAGTTTCGAATTTAAAAATTCTTAATTTATTTTAAAGTACTCATTTGTTTATCTTCAGTTTTAGTTTTCTAAATTCTTTTTTCTCTTCCTTTCTAGTAAAAATATATTTTTTTACCCCAAAGAAGCGTTAGCCCAGAAGGGCCATTAGTCTCGAAACGGCATTTTGCGTCGGTTCACTATAAATGGCGTATCACTTTTTAAATAGTTGCCACCAACTATTATCACCCTTTATCATATTTAAAGATTTTAAATAATGAAGAATCTGCATGATTGTATGCATGTTTCTCGCATTGTGAAAAAACGACGATACCTAGAACAATCAAATTTTGAATAATGTAATCATCCACCCGAACATGGGCCCTGTAAGCCCAAATTTTGAATTTCGAATTTGTTTTATTATCTATTTCATATTTTGTAAACTTTTAAAGAATTTTAATTAACAAACTCAACGATTTAAAAGCGAGTAATGGCAACACTCTGCGGGAATTTTTTTATCTCCAACGCGTGAAACTGTCTCATGCTGTTTTTAAATATTTCGTGGTATTGCCGTTGAATTGAATTTTATATGATAGAAGTGCGAATAACATGATATTTAATAAATAAAGGTAACACACAAAACGTAAAAAACGTCCCTTTGGGCATAATATAAAATCTGGAAACTTTTATATTTTTTTAGACACTGAAGTATAGTGAAGCTATGACGTAGACTTTTATCTCATTATATAAAATCCGTTACTGTGCAACAGGTTAATCAACAGTTTAAAGCATCTCTGTTATGCAAGTGTTTTGAAACTGGTTGAATTACATGTAAAAAAATGCATACAAATTTTCTTACGTGTAGTATACTCTTCTGAGTCATTGCGGTATGGTCTTTCTCGATATATATATATATCCACAATTTTTGTTAAAATATTACTGTATAGGTTGGCGCCCAAAACGTAGAGCACATCTGATGATAATATGGCAAGATAAACAACATTCTTCTGGTACGATATGCACAGAAGGAGTGATCAGCTAGTAATAATAGAGGGCGAAACCAGTCGCCGGGCAGAAAGAAGGAAGTCAGCAGATAGAAAACAAGGAACCTTATTTCAAACAATGTGAACCTGTATTGAAGGCGGACTACGTTTCCGAGAATCACGTTATCTCTATATATAAAGTCTGTTTGCTTTGTTCGCTAATTACTCAGTCACTAGTATAGTTATCGTCACCAAACTTTCTATAATTTTTTTCTGGGTCCTGGAAAAGATCGACGTCCACTTTTTTCCAAAAAAAAAATTAGCTAAACTCAGAGGTATTAATTAAAAAATTCGGCAAAACGATAATTTTGCACCCTCATTTTTCGGAGTGGCAACAGTCTCGCAAGCTGGAGATGAAAATCTGCTTTATTTCGGAAGTTGTTGCCACTGCTCGCTTTCAAATCCTAAAGTTTGTTAATAAAAAATTTCTGTTATACGGTGAAATAAAAAAATAGCATTGTCAAACATTAAATACATTATTCTCGATTCCAAAAATTCGTGGGAAGCCATTTCGACTATTTCCATCTTCGTACGACTTTAAGCAGCCGAAATATTAATTAAAAACTCTGAAAGCGCTAATTTTCGCACTCATTTTTTCGAGTGTCAACAGTCTGATGCGCTGGATATAAAAATGTTTATTTCGAAAATTGTTGCTACTGCTCGCTTTAAAGATTGTTAGTAAAAAATTTCTATGTATTACTTCTAAATCTTTATATATAAAGAATAATGTCTGTGTGTTTGTTTATTTGTTCGCATTATTCATTTCTGATCAATTATGATAAATTTTTTGCCACATTTATTGGACTAAAATATAATGTAGGTGAAATATTGGATACAAATTGAGTTTTTACGACCATTTGATTAGAAAGTCGAAAATCATTAAAAACGGCGTGCCATTATTGCTGATATAATGAGAGAGAATTAGTTCACTTTTCTATCGAAATTTTTTATGTGGTTCCTTATCGTATTAGACTGAAAAATGCATGACTATGAATCTTATTTTCTGCATCGTTTTTAGGGAAGGATTACAGTAGTATCGTTCTCTCTGTTGCTAGAAACATTACTCTCAATCTAACGTAACAGGCGTGAGGTACTTCCGCTAGTATTAAATGCTTTTTATGTTTCACTGTTGTAGTGAAAAACTTGAAATAGCTTATCGTACCGCGAGTTGCGTTCCTAAAATATCCTGCACATGTTCAATGGGATTTTAATCAGGGAAGCATGCTGGCCAATCCTTTTTGTGGATATCTTCACATGAGGTCGAGAAGCATTTGTCAGACTGAAACAACTCGCATCGGTGGGGCTACCTGTCATCCGGTTGCCGTTCGCAAATATTGAACAATATTGCCAGCTGTCTGATTTCAATCTCTTTTTTGCCAACACGACGATGTATCGGTTATCAGTCAAAGTTGATTTCCTTCGCCGAGCACCGACAGCCTTTCTTACAACTGTGCTTGTCGTTTGGAAGGCTTTCCAAGCTCGTGGAACAATGCTTTTATCAGTTCCAAAACTCATGGGCTACAGACTTCAATTGACGCCCATTCATCAAGCTTGCTAATAATTTTACCACTTGTAAAGGCTTCCTAATTTTTTGGGGGGTAGCCGTACTGCATGTACAGTTTCACTTTCACTTGCAGAAGAATGCCTCAAAATGTTTTCTTTAGATTGTCCTTTATTTTCTTTAAGCTGCTTTGCACTGCTCGCGCTCGCTGACTCCTAGGATTTCGTGTGCCCCAATGAAAGCTCCGACGTCATGGTGCGAGCATTTGCATGAGCATCATTTTTTAATGAGTTGGCTTTTCATTGTACTGATCGAAAAAAGCTCTGTTTTAACAATTTCATGCTTGTATGTTGAAAAATGAATTTGTTGCTTAAGTTTTGCCACACTAATCTATATCCTTTTTCTTCTTTTGCAATATTATATCTTCTTACTTAACCAATCAAGTTACATATGGAAGGCGTTTTGATTAAATTTCTTCGCTGATTATACTAATCCGATTCTGTTGAAGACTTTGTCGAAATCTTACGAGAGTATTGAGAATCTATCTTTGTAATTTAATATTTAGTAACAATAACCGCAGTTTGACAGTGATAATAGTTTGCGCTTATAGCAATGCGCAGTATCACGTAGAACTGCTCGGTGCAGCATTTAAGTGAAAAAGTATTTGAATATTTCATTCAACAAGTAGACTATGCTACAGAGACATAAAGTTACGAGCAATGCTTATGTAAATAAAATGATTATTAAGTGTAAATACAGTGTACACTGGCTTTCCAGGCACGCCTTTTATAAACATTAGGTAAAATTTTCTCAAAAGAGCATAATACATTAATAGACGAATTATGAGCGTAGGAAATATATTAATAAAAAAACAAAATGCAAACAAAAACTGAAGTTTATAAAAACTGACATGCAATGATTTATAATGTTAAAATATCAATTTAACTATGGAGTATCGTATGGCAAGAAAAATGAAATCACGTTGTTTTCTTATGAACTTAGCTAGAAATGTGGGAAAATTTAATTATTGTCTTAGCATCAGGTAGTCATGCATGTATAACTTATTATTATATGGGCATGAGCTCAAAATAAGAAACCCAGTCAGCTACTCAAATTTCATCGTTTAAGATTAAGAAAAGTGTGAAATTTTCAGTCCAGTCTGTTTATTGATATATATAATTTAAGGGCTTGTAAGGTTTATCCTAAGTTTATTAACAGTTATTTTAAGTTTTATCTCTTTCCTATCTTATTTCAGCTTACAGTTTCCTGCCAGAATGTAATTTCAGAAACGCAGTGAATGCAAATGAGTAAGAGTACTATTTAAGTCGATGCTTCACCGACTTCTGTAGAGAGAGTCTGATTTTCCTGACTAGCGCGAGTTCACCATTTGGCTACATTCTCTCTTAGCTACGACACTCGGCCGTATTTTAGGCCCTCCCTTGGCTTCGCGGATTAAATTAATATTTAGGGGCCAACTACTTAGATTTCTGATAGCTTCGGCTATATCTTTGTTGTAACTTTAGTTAAGCTAGTTAAGCTTAATTTAGTCGCTTGTTAGTGTTCGTGGTGTTCTAAGTCTGAACTTTGGAATTAAATAAGTAAATTTCCACAAGCTTAAAGCTGCGGCGGAGGATTTTCCTCAGCTGCGTTTTTCTTTAAGAAAAAATATAAATGCATACATATTCAAACATTAAATTACAAACTCAAGATCATTTAAAACATCATCGGACAAACGCTATTTAAGTTAATTTAAGAGTTGTTGCATTACTTGTTTGCTACACTTTTACCCTTTTGTAATAAAATAGTTTTTAATTAAGACTGTCAAGCATTTAATTGATCTGTAGTTTTTATGAGAGTATTTAATTCATTTCATATTAATAATTTTGAAAGCTTCTGGGACATACAACAAAACAACGAAACATTTTAAAGGTGACATCCCCCACTAAAAGACGCCAAAGCTATCAATCGAATTTAATATTTAATAATGCTCACTGTGCAATCCATATTAAAACTGTACCTAATCAAATTGCATTGATTTTGTAGCATAAAAATATTTCTTAGGTAAATAATATAAGCATAAGATTTTCTGAATGCACTTAAAATAGTGCTTCTTTGATAACCTGATAGAGTTAATGCTTAGTACACTCAAGAGTATATAAAAAATATCTCTAAAATATTTTTTTTCCGTTTTCGTCGTTTTCCGTGGAAAACTTATTTTTCTTGCAATACTTAAGGACAATTTGTAGAGACATTAGGATTTTTTTTTTGAAGCAGGAGTCATGAAAAATGAGCAATGTCCTCGCCGGGATTCGAACCTCTCGAATCATGCGCCGAGTGTGCTGAACATAACACCACGAAAGTATGCTAAGAAGGTGGGAGAAATACCTTATAAACTGATTTTTCCTAAATTCCTGAAGTCCATTTTCAAAATCGCTAGATAAATCAGCAGTCAGTGCAGCACTTTTGCAAGATTGTGTCTAGACAGGCCTTAAACTGAATTAATATGTTCTTCTTAATATCAGACTCCTGCGATTTGAAATAATTTCTCTCGTTATCCTTCCTCTCAGCCTCGTTCATTACTTGTTTTTGACTTATTGAAAAAATGGTATTTAATTCACTTAATCAAGCAGTCATATCTACTAAAAATCACCTATTATCGTTTTAAAATTCAACATCACATATTCTCAATCTTTCTTTCATTTTTCGATCAGCTGGAAACATCAACAGTCCTTAATGGTTGCATGTGAATCGCTGATTCGACACCATTAATTTAAATCACTGACCCCCATTAGCAATTCCTGCTTATTATAAGAAAGCCTTGATTCTTGACTAAGAGGTCAATAGGTCAAAATAGTCAATAAAATAAAAAGCGCCAAAATAATACTAAAATTTACAGATCTAAAAATATCCTAATTGTCTTAAGATAGAATAACACACCGAACAAGTATTAATCCAGAAATCAAACAACAGAAATCAGCGTTGTATTTGCAAAAATTTACATTATTTATTTATTTATTAGTCCGAAGGGGCTTTGTCTCTGTCTATTGTTTTCGCTTCGGCATTTTTCGTCGGAAACATTAAATGTCGGTTCACTTTTCAAACCATTGCCACCAAATATTGCAGCCCTGTATTATATTTAAAGAAATTAAATAGTTAAGAATGTGCATAAATGTATTGTGATAAAACGGCGATACCTAAATACATCGAATTTTGAATAACATAATCCTCCTGCGAAAGTGGGCATCTGGAAACCCAAATTTGATCGATTTCATATTTTGTAAAACTTTAACGAATTTTTGATTCGTTAGATCTTAACTTAACTTGACTTTCGTTAATTCGTTAGATCTTAACTTAACTTTCGTTAAATCTTAACTGATACTTAAGGATTTCAAAGCTAGCAATGGCAATGTTGTACAGAAAAAAACATTTTTATCTCCAGCGCGTGACACTTTGTAATGGAAATTCTAAAGACATGCTCAATTTAAAATTATTTTCGATATTGAGTTGTTGAAGTGAATTTTGGGGTTTAAGTGAGAAAACCATGATATTTAATAAATAAAGGTAACACATAAAATGTCGAATAAATGCCTCCTTGAGCGTAATTTAAAATCTGAAACATTTCAGATTTTCTTTTATTTATTTATTTTTTCGCTTTGACAGCAAGGATGATGGTTCAGTAAAACCGTCGAAACTAGTCCTGTAAAAATTTGCAAATATAACGCTGATTTTTGTTGTCTGACTTCTAGATTAATCCTAATTGTCTATTTTAACATAAAACTGTGTCCAGCATCAAAATAGTATTCGCTCTTCTTTATATTGTAGAATAATTATTCTTATACTGTAATTAACCTGATAGCTGAAGCCCATTTGACCCATTGCATTTGAATCCAAGGACACAAATTGTAACCCATACGCATATGCTGTAAAGAATGCAGGCGCTTAACACGAAGCCGTGATGGTAATTAAAGAATTTATGCAGTCATAGCCTGAAGAAGAAGTTAATGCGAATTCAAAGAATAAATCAGCAACATAGCCCCTTCGACCTATAATGGTTCAATTGCTTCGTCGATCGGAAAGAGCGGATGAAAAGTGAAGGGTGTTTAAATGTACTTTAAAGGCTACTCTCCTGAGTGAACAATGGTGCAATTCACTATCTCATAGCTTACAGCTATCAAGGGACTATGTGAATATAAATTGGGACACCTGGGATGTGCTTCAGAAAACTGATTATCTCCGATAAATTCCAGGATGCTGTTAGAAGAGATCTTGCTTCACTACACTTTCAGTACTGAAACAAATGTAAGAAAAGCCGTACACGAATAAAAAACATAATCCTTGAATCCCTGAAATATTTTGCGTGAATAAATAAGCTTATGCTAATTCCATTCCGTTACTGATGCATTTTCGAAATAAATAAATACCATTTTAAAATTTAAAACTTTGATTTTTACTTCTAAAAGATATGAAAAATTATGACTCCAATTGTTACTTCCTTATAGAAAGTAAAGGAAGTATGGTAATCACGAAAAATTCCCAGGTGTTTAGTGTTATCGTCTAATTTTACGCTACTAGAGAAGAAACAGCACTATAAAACCATGTGCACTCATATTTAAGATATAAAAATTATTAAATTCAACTTTTACTTGACTATGATTTCAAGTAAAAAATTCAGTATATTTTACAAAATCACGTTCTAAAGATTTCTTTCTTCAGATGACTACTATTTTGCACAAATATATTCACTGACTTTAAAAATGCACATATATTGCAGTACATTCCTGTGTGAGCAATGACAGATTAAATAGAAACTTATAACAGATTGTTAGCGTTTTAACCTTTTCATTCTTAAACTTAGATGTTTAAAAAATGTACTGAGTTTCGAAACTATGAAATAGCCTTCGGTTTTCTTATGCTTTTGCTTACAAGCATTAGGTTTTACATATTTTGTAGAAGTTCTATATTCCATTTGGAATTTAAAACCTAAATTTCTTACATTTAATAATAAAATGATGAATAAAATTTCAGACCCTTTGTAATATGAAGCACATTGTTTATTAAAAAAATCTGATGTGTACACCACATGACTTCCTTGTAAGGAATATTAAATTATACGCATATACGCATTTTTTCCTGCCTTTCATTTAAACTTATTCCTCGAATTTCATTAGCGATATACACTGACTAGCAATAAGTATTTGGACACCTATTCAAATGACGATATCTGAGGTCCTAAGGTACGTCACGGACTCCGCCGGTATATTTCGTGTAGGAAACAGCATCGGCTTTAGTCGCATGCAAGATGCCTCGCAGTTCGGAGCTCTCTGATTTCGTGAAAGGTATAATTATCGAATATCACAAATATTCCTTCCAGTAGAATCCTTAAGGGACATATCTAGCGATCTGAAGTACCCAAAATCGACAGTGGCCTATGTGATTAAGAAGTGGAAGGTGAGCGATGTTTGTCGGAATGTGCCCCGAGTCGGCAGACCAACGAAAGTGGGAGATAGAGACCGACGAGTGCTGTCCAGAGAAATTCAGAAGAACCGCACCCAACCGATGGCCCTTATCCGCGAGGAGTTTCAACAGGTATCCGGGAGTATTGTTTTAATGAATACCATCCGTAAGGAAACACATCTGCTTGGTTTTCATGGTCGTGCTGCTGCCCATAAGCCTTTGATCACAAAGTCCAACCGCGCTGCTCGGTTAATGTGGTGCAAAGCACATCGAAATTGAACCGTAGATCGGTGGAAACGGATTCTTTCGAGTGACGAATCAAGGTTCACCCTTTACTGTTCGGATGGCAGGGTCTGGGTCTGGCGTCTACTTGGAGAACGTCTCCTGCCAGAATGCATTGTGTCAACAGTCAAGTTCGGCGGAGGTGGAATTATGGTCTGGGGGTGTTTCTCCTGGTATGGGCTGGGACCCTTGGTCCCCATTCATGGTAAGCTCAACTTCGACGCCTACTGCACTATTTTGGATGACAATGTGCTTCCTATGTTGTGACAGTTTTACGGGTTGGACCCCTGTTACTTTCAGGACGACAATGCCAGTTGTCATGTTTCGACGTTAACCAAGGCTTGGTATGGTGCCAATGGAGTTCATCGAATGGACTGGCCTGCCCAGAGTCCAGACATGAACCCTATCAAGAACCTCTGGGACGAGTTGCATCGCCGAATTCAGGGGTGCACTACCCGTGCAAAATCGGTGAAGGAACTTCTATGTCTTCTCCAAGTCGAGTGGAAGAAAATACCACTAGCTGTCATACAAAGTCTTGTGGAAAGTATGCCCTGGAGGGTCCACGCTGTAATTACCTCTCGTGGAGGCTCTACCAAGTATTGATTTTGAATAAAGTTAGTTTTTCTTTTCTATCACAGGTGTCCAAATACTTATTGGTAGTCAGCGTATTTCTCATTCCATTAATTCAGTTCCCACTTCGCGACAAGACAAAAATACATAAAAACTTAAAATATCTATATTAAAACCTGGAAGCTATAGAAAAACATAAAACACCAAATACAGTTAATTTTTTTAAAAAATTTCACAATTAAAATTACAGTTTCTATGCAAAAACAACCAATTCAGCAGATTTTGCGGTGTACAAAACTAAAAGTTTATTTTTGATCTCACTCGTAGAAATGACACTGATGGCGTAGAAACTGACTTAATTTGTTGTGGACGCCATGCTGAGTCAATATATGGGATAATTTAATAACTTAAATGATAATTCTGGAATGGATTAAGCATAATTTAATTCGCAATAGTAAAAGAAGACGTTACTTTGTTGTTGTGAAGCTTAGTTTCTCGAGATTGGCAACAAATCCACTATTATGTTAACCTTCAAATATAAACCAATATGGCTGCTATAGTAAAACAATTAGGCTTAGCCGCACTTAAACAACTTTAAATTGTTGATTATTCTACAACTATAACATGCAGGTTAATCAAAGAATAACCGGAAGATACCAGAAGATAAGAACAACATAATTCAATCATTTTTTAAGCAAAAAATGCACAATTAACAAATATATGAGAATAAAGAAACTGAGTCACAGAGTGAATATATATATACATATATCTATATACCTTTGGTGAGGCCTTTTGCAACCAAAATAGGAAGTGCACATCTACATATTATAACACTCTTATATATAAAATTTTAACATTCTGTGGCTACTCGTTTTTGAGTTATGCGAGATACCTACATAGTACGCATACACAGACGCCACGAAAAAATCTCTTCAGAATCCAATTTAAATCAGTTTTATAATTTTTTTTGGGGGGAAAGGGTCTTTTATTCTGTCCTTACGTACAGATGTCACGCAAAAATATCGTTAAATTGCATTCAATAGCGATCAAAATGGATATTTTCGTTGAAATATGATATTCCAAATTTTTTAAGATCACGATACTTCCTTTTTACTTCACACAAGGAAGTGAAAAGAAGTAGTGTAATTTTTAATAAGTTGCATTATAGTATACCTCTAACATTATATTATTAATTACTGGAATATATTTTTGAATTTATTTTATCAAACATGCATTTCCTGAACAAGGATGAGGTACTTGTACATCAGTATGGCCATTTTGAATGAATGAAATTTCCCAATCCCGATTCGCATTTTCTAAACAGTCTGAACTTATTCAATTCCTTAACCTCGAAATTTCATCAAGGGCTCAGCATTCTATTACTTTAATTGCGAAATCTTTGTATTTCCAAATTTAAAAGCAAATGAGAGGATTAAAATTTAATTGCATGCAAACTGCTAAAGAAAACTCTGTCTCATTTTGAAAATTTGCAACACAATTGCATTTTGTGGGAGCTTACGAAAATTATTACTAATAAGCGTTAATTAATGGAGAGCTGGTATAGATGGAGTCTAATTAGTGAGAGAATTGCTTTGTTTGTCAATGCTTAGAATAGATATTAATATATTTCATTGAGACCATTGTGTGAAATGTAGAAATGTGTTTGTGTGACACTGTGGATACAGTCTCTATTTCTCATATTCCCATTTGTACTCATTACAACAATAATTTTACATATATCATAAAAATGCAAAGTTGTACTCAATGTATCGAAACAATTCTTTCACAATTATGTAATGAGACTAGGAATCTTAGTTTTCAAGCTTCGTCTCAAATAAACACATAGGCTATTTTTCATTTACTTAGGATAGAGCTTAGATGATTTGTATCTGAGAGTGATATGCATTTATTAATAAATGTCTACATGCATATTTACTCTTCGAAATTGCTTCTTTGTCTACAATTTTCTAGCAGTTTCCGAACCGTGTTTTCACATCAATTTAAAGTATCATCTTACAATTGGTCCATCAATGGGCGATTTCATAAGGCCTCTTAACGTTGGTAGTTTTCTCGGTCTCGATTTCTGGAAATTTATGGATTTTGCTCCATTGGATTTTAAATTATCCTCATGTGAAATGAGTGAATGACTCCTTGTGAAAATCCATAATTTTTAACTGATTTAATTTTATACAATATACACTTTTTCCTACATATTTCTGAAATTGAGGTATGATTCTGTTACTTCTGATTAAAAATTTCAGTATATAAACAAAATTAAATTTTAAATAAGTGTTGAAACATTTTTCTGGGTGTATTAAGTAAGTCATTAACTCATTGTCATTTATTTATTTCATTTCTAAAATTTCTAAAATTGGGATTCAAAAGTGATTTTCTCTGAGTAGTGTAAGTGATGCAAAGAAATCCAATTTGACTGAGATTGTTTTACTGATATATAACTGAAATACCTTTAATTAATTCATTTATTCATTTATTATATTACGTTGTCAACGTGAAGCAGAAGAAATTCTAATGTTAAATTAAATATCTATCTTTCAAATAATTATAAGTTTTATTGGCTAATATGAGAACGTACAGGACATAAATCCAGCGGTACATAAAAATCCAGCTCCTAAATATTTTGATAGGGGTTCAATAAATAGACAGTTTTTAAAGATTCTGAAGAAGTGGTACATTCTATGCAATACATGACATTAGAAACATTCTTATTAATTCGAATTATTAACATTGTTAATGAATATCTGCATTGTTTAAAGCCCGTCAGTCATCTAAATACAATACACCATTACACTTCGGAAAATAAATTAAAATCCTAAAGCTGAATAAAACGACAAATGCTCGCAGGATGACTATGATGTCTGAACAGCCATCTGACAGTCATACCCCTCGACTAATAGCAAACATTCTATGCTTATGTTAGGAATTTAATCATATTATGCTTATGTAAACTTGTATACTGCGCAAAAAAGGGGGACAATATTATATGTCTCTTCTACTAGGCCTATTGACGAAATTCAAATGACATTTTTCATATCTCGAAAGCGCGACTTAGGATGTATATAAGATTTACATATAGCATTATTCTAACATAAGTATTTTGGCACAAAATCAGACTTTTTCTTGAATAGTATGCCAATTGCTTTTCCATATTTCGATTCTAGGACTCAAATTATGCCTAAATATTAAATTTTGTGAAATTTGGTGCGAAATAAAAGGAGACATAAAAAAATTTATATTGGCTCATTTTTTTAGTTTGCGGCAAGAAAAATTCATTTGGCGAACTTCTTAATTTATAGCAAACTATTATCCTTTCCTTTTTTTCATTGCAGACGAAAGGGAAAAAGGTCACGTTCATTATTTTCAAGTAATTCTAACGAAGTCCGTAAACCACATTTGGCGTTATTATCGGTTGTAACGAATATGCCAAATTTCAAAACGCGCCAATGAGTAAATTAACGTATATCTTCGGAAATTTTGAATGAAAAGCTCTAATTTTTCGCAAGTATGCCTAGAAATACATCTACATTAAGATGATGTAAAAACATATATAGGTTATTTTACAAAAATGTTTTTGAAAATTTTATAAAAATTAATTAAAAATACAAATTTCAAAAATAAATCAAAAAAATTGGCGAATTATATTTGGATTAAGCCCAAATTTCGAATTCTGGGAGACGGAATCAAGTAAGTATAATAAAAAAATAGATATTAATAAATATATGTCAAATTCAATTAATATTGAGGAGCTAAAACTTTGAGAGCTAATTTTTTAAAAACTACTCGTGCGATTTTTACAATACTTGGCAGTTTGGCATAATTTTAATCGTAGAATCGAAATATTGAAAACATTACAGTGTCAATTCCAGAAAAAATCCAATTTTAAGTCAAAGTACCTATATTAGAACGATTACAGCCGAAAACAGGCGGCAAAAATATCGCGGACGAAAACGTCGCGGAGAAAACAATGCAAAGCGAAAACGCCGTGGTTCAAAACAACGTGAGGTAAAAGAAAGCAGAGAGAAAACATCGAAGTTCTAAAACATCGTGTTACAAAATATCGTCATCTAAAATAAAGTGGTTCAAAAACTTCTCAGTTTAAAAACATCGTCGTCGAAAATATCGCGATAAAAAATAAAACACCTACAAATCATCGCATGACAATAAACGTCGCACGCATGCGTTTTTTATGTTTTAAAAGTTATAAATGCATATTCGCATAAAGATTTGGAAGCATATGAAATGTTAACGACACTTTAAGAATAAACTCAAACAAAACAAGATATAATTTTCACCAAAATAATATCAGATTAACCAACGTGAAAGAAAGTAATTTCATAATTAAGTAAGCAGTTTTTATCGATGTAATCTCATGCAGTTATTTATCTTCCTTTTCCTAAACATTTTTAACTGTGTTTTTCATGAAACTTATAAGTAAAACTTTATAAAAATGACTAATTAATTAATGACCTTAGTTAATTACCTGTGCAAATTTAAAATTATATTAACAGTTATAAATTGCATTAATTTTCTAGTCATTTTCAAATGCTTATGTTTAACTATTACGTTTTCAGCAAACATCTTTCCTTTTTGTCTTCCCAAACTATTATGCAAAATTGCATTTACAGCTTTTAAAAGCTGAAAATGCATGTGTGCGATGTTATCGCCATGCGATGATTTATAGGTACTTTATTTATAACCACAATATTTTCGACGATGATGTTTTTAAACTGCGAAGTTTTTGAACCACTTAATTTTTGATAACGATATTTTGTTTTACGTTGTTTTTAAACTGCGAAGTTATTGAACCACTTAATTTTTGATAACGATATTTTATTTTACGTTGTTTTAGAACTGCTGTGTTTTTTAATTGCTTTCTTTTCTCTCACGATGTTTTGTACCACGGCGTTTTCACCTTCCGCTGTTTTCTCCGCGACGTTTACGCCCGCGACATTTTTGCTGCGATATTTTCAGTGGACACCATTATAACACTGCTGTATATAAATCTAATACATATCCTAAGTCGCGCTTTCGAGACAAGAAAAATGCAAGTTGAATTTCGTCAATCGATCCAGTAGAACATGAGATATAGAATTGTCCTCCATCCTTTTTTTTTTGTCCCGCATTTTATTTTGAATTTTTAAAAATATTTAATTGTATTTTAGTTTTGTATAGTGTTGTAATGTAATATATTATTTTATTGTCTTTGTTAATTTGTTATAATGTCACTTGGTGCATTTTATGAAGTATTTTTAGCCTGTATTTTTATTTAATGGAGTTTTCGGCTATGTATATTGTACCTAAGTGCTTACTCTACGCATATAATAGCAGTGGATCCTTTGATGCTACGAGGGTAAGTTGAAAAATAAGTTTCCCCTGTCGACTGTAGTCAGAGTTGTGTATGAAAGTCAAAAAATAGAATGAGACATTAAAGATATGACATACCTTTATTTTATTATTCTCGTACGAGTACGTTGAGACATTTGTCATATCGCTTGATAAGCTTCAAAAAGACCTCCAAGAAAAATTCAGGGCTTTGCATATGGAAGAAGCGTTGAATGGCTATGGGCGAAAGGCGACACAGCAGGAAAACGCGTAAGTCACCGATACACCATTGGGTAGAGCTCGCTGCAAATCAAGCAGATGGCGCTGTTGCAGTGCCTGCGCAAAGCGGGGACCAGCCTCTCATTTGAACCCGGTAAGTATGGAGAGAAGGTGCGTTTTGAATTCGTGGTCAAAGGAGGAAGTGAGAGCGGTTATCCGCCATGAATGGGCACGTGGAGTATCAGGAACAGAAATTCATAAAAGCCTCGTGGAAGTCTATGGGCCAGGTGTGATGTCGAAGCAAATGGTGCGGAGATGGTGTCGCACATTCAGTGATGGACGTCAGCAAGTGGAGGACATACCGAGAGCTGGACGGACGCGCACGGCCACTACAGATGCAAATGTCAGGAAGGTGGATGACATCATTAGAGCGAACCGGCGTATCACCATCGATGAAGTAGCGGAAGAACTTGGAATCTCACATGAGCGAGCTCAAAACATCATCCACGACATTCTTCGATACAGAAAAGTGTCAGCACGATGGGTGCCCCGACAACTGACCTCGACACACAAGGAACAACGCATGGGAAAGGCGCTTTGGAAGCAATACTGAAGTGAAACAAGCCGTTCAACGCTTCTTCCATATGCAAAGCCCTGATTTTTTCCTGGAGGGCTTTTTGAAGCTTATCAAGCGATATGACAAATGTCTCAATGTACTTGGTACCTATGTGGAAAAATAAAGGTATGTCATATCTTTAATGTCTCATTCTATTTTTTGACTTTCATACACAACTCTGACCACAGTCGACAGGGGAAACTTATTTTTCAACTTACCCTCGTAAATACATCAATCAGATACAGGCATAGTTCACCCATGATACAGGCAGAAACTTTCCTGATGTACTTTGGCGATTTTTCTGGAAGTTTTCAGGAAGTGCATTTTCGAAGCACTAAGAGCGATTTTCTCATTCCGGATGCTTCTAGAATTCCACATAAATCTGTTTAGATTTGGGCCAAGAACCAACAGTCAGTTTCTGTAGTAACGTCTGAAACCAGTGCAGTTCAAAGAGCCAGATGAGCGAATTGTGAATTGCGTTTCAAAGTTATTCTGTCAATGATATACGTAAATTTCAATATTCCTTATGCATTAAGGAGAATTTTTCTTATCACTATACTCTTTTTTGAACTATTTACAGCTGCGTATTTTTATGCATTATTATTCATTGCAAAAAAAGTGCCAATATCTTATTATTCATCTGGGGTAGTTACTAGAAATTACCCCGTGAACCCGCAACACACATAAATACCTTTATGCTGGTATAGATTTTAATTGTAAAAATTTGAAGCAATAGAAAATAAATATACCATGTGTGGCCAGAAACGAAGAGTTAATGTCAAATTCGCTATTTCAAATACGAAGTGAATGAAATCATACTGCCGTAATACACTATAATTGACACATAATGCGAATAAAAAGGCTTTAATTTGCTAGCAGACAGAAAATTTACGGAAATATGAAAACAGTTATATTTCCAAATATATTCGGTCATTAGTTAACATCCGTGTAAATATGCTCAAAACATCACTTCCAATCTCAACAGAAGCAAAAGATACTGTTTCAGCAATCATCGATTTTGCTGCGATGAAAAATTGTTTTCCAATATTTTATCTGATTTTAATATATTTTCGAGTGCTGAATTCGAAAGCGTAATAAAAATGGCGCACTATATATTCAATACATTCAATTTTTCATGACGAGATTGTTTATTCAATCTAGAACAAAAAGATTTATGGAAAATGTGAGATTACACAATGATTCTGTGTAACTCCTATCCGGAATTATAAAACGAAAAATTATTTATCTCCTTCAGCTGCGTTTATTATTATTACATCGTTGTTCATAGGCTTTTAACAAAACTTCGAGCTTTAGATTATTTTATTTATACTATAACCAATTTCAATTATTTTACCCTGTAAACCCTTTATTTTTTTTATTACTTTGTAAAGTTCTACTGTCTATCTGTTGTGTAGAATCTGGAGAAATAGTGATTGCACCCAAGAAGGGTTAAAACTAGCCTTTATTAAACTCTTTAAATTATTTACAATGCGTCAACTTGATGCTAACATACTACGCCTCTGCTTGGGCGGTAACTGAAACAGTAGAATCAAAACTCAAGAATTCAAGATATTAACAAGTAGTGGAATTAAACTACAGGATTCATACAATCCTATATCCTACAGCGCACAGGCTAGTCTAGTGGCAGCAAAGTAATAGCGGTAAAGCCACGTCTAACCAGCAATAAATGCTAAGCCGAAGCTTGCGTACAACCACGCACAGAGATTTCGCAGACTCTCTCTAACTTTCCCTAGTAGAACATCCATCGATATTTAAACTCTTGCTCCCTCTGGTAGAATTTGCATTCCTTACGCGCTATCAAATTTAAATATTCTGGCACTGACAATTAGGGGAATGAAGGCTTATAGGAAAGTAACTTAAAATTAAATTCAACTGGTTATTTAAAATAAATATAAATCCCTACAACCCTATAGTTTATAAAGTAGTTTCCTAGGATGAAGTATATAAAGGTAAAGATAAAATTTAATAAATGAATGTAGTGGGTAATAAAAAAATAACTTAAGTCGTAAAGTAGTTCTCCCGCCTTCTTAACATGTCTTCGTGGTGTAGTGGTCAGCACGCTCGACGCGTATTCGAGAGGTCCGTGGTTCGAGTCCCGGCCAGGGCATTGCTCATTTCTTCCCATCTGCTGCTTCCAAATAACCCAATGAATCTACAAAGTCATATTTTTAATTTAAAATAATTTTCTTAGCAATTTCTTTCATACAATGCTATTAATAGCATTCATTATACGCAAAAGTTACTTTCTGATTAGTTTCAAGAAGTATACAGGGTGTTTAAAAAAATCAGTTACAAACTTTACTCCTAAATGATAGAAAAAAACTTAACAATGTATAGTTGAAAATCTTTCCCAGAGCAGTAGTGACGACGTAAAAGACAAGAAAGGAAGGATGCCTATTATGCTTATATGCTTATTATGCTTGGTGCAGCGAAACCGAAGAAATAGAACAAAAACAGACGATCGTCATCAAAAGAAGGTGTTTAAAATTGTGTTCGAAACGTAATCCTCAACATGGGACCAGCAGAGGTGGTCCTGTGCATTAGCCAGAAGATCGCTAGATCTTGCTTGCATTAGCTACTTCCTTTGGAGGTACGTCTAGACGTTGGTGTACAAAACCCCCGCTAGAAGTTCTGAAGAACTTGTGACACGCATCGTCGCATCTGCTGGGGAAGTCCAGGCATGCCTGGTATTTTCAGGAACACCAGATCTTTCATATGCCGAAGATATGCCTGCATCAAGGTCCGGGGTCGTAATTTCGAACATCTTCTTTGATGACAATCCTTGCCTAGTTTTGTCTTATTTCTTGATTTCTGTTATACTAAGTATAATGTACATGTTTTCTTACCCTATTCGTGTTCTTTCTTTCTTGAGTTTTGTGTTGTCACTACAGCGCCAAGAAAGCCTTTTCGACCATGCATTACTATATGATTTTCCATCGTCTAATGTACCCTGTCTCACCACAAAGTTTGTAACCGATTTGCTGAAGCATCCTATAGATACACATAAAAAGCCATTTAATCTCCTTGATAAGAATCAAAAGAAACTGACTTTAGGCATCTTATTTTTATTACTAACGGTGGAAAACTTGCCCTAACGATGAAAAATTAAGTATCCTTTTTTCAAGGTCACATGTCTTCTTTCCCCACATTTTTTCTTTTACGCCCGTTATCTCTACATACTCCGCTATCTGTAAAATTCTTTTGCAGAATGTTATTGCGATTTGCTCTCTTCTGCACGTATAGTTGTATGAGACATAAACATCTTCCTTCTAGAATTTTTAGTGCAACATTTTACGCAGCAGAAAAGGAAAGTATGATATGTAACTGAGACATTCGTTCCCTGATTTATAACATCAAAGATATCAAAGATGATTTATAACAACATTCTTTACAAAGTTCCCTATAAGACATTCTTGCTTTTAGACAGACAGCCCTCTTGTGATTTCTCTTAGTCTATTACTGACAAACCATTCTTTACTTTTAAAATGATACGAAAATTTTGGAAACTGCCAAAAAATTATAAATTCATCATAAAACATATTACCTAAGTTTTGGTTTATGACATCAAAACCCCATTTATTCTTACTGTAAAGTATTACTGTTACTGCCTTCATTACTCATTAATTTTTATCAGACTGTCGCCGCTGTTATTTATAATGTGCATAATTGGAAATAGAGTTTCATTTTCGTCCTTTTGTTTTGTTCTATAAATCTGCAGTATTATAAGCATTAAATAAGATATATACATGCATGGAGGTATGCGTGTGCTTGTGTGAGTAAAGAAAAGGAATTGTCTTCACATTTAAAAAAAAACAAATTAATAAAACCTTACTTTAAAATATTCAAATATTTTAATATAATACAGGAATATAAAACTATTGCATCCTTTTCTTATGTGTGTTCAAATATTTTAATATAATGCAGGTATATAAAACCACTTCATCCATTTCTTGTGTGTATTCAAATATTTTAATATAAAACTACTGTATTCTTCTCTGGCGTGTGCTTAATTAAGGAAAAGGACCTAATGCAATCAGACGCAGTTTGTTGTCAACTTTCCAACATACAGAAGATTCCTGCGTAAGCTAAAATGATTGAGACAGAAGTATAGATTTAACACGCAGTTACTACAAGCAGTTGAAAAAAGAATCAGAGTTCTAAATAGTGCATTTAGAAAAGTAGAAACACGTCTTTCATTTATAGTTCTGGATTACTTTGGAAAAAAGTCGGTTGTTAGTAGACGAAGCATCAATACTTATCACCGAGAGCAGGAAAAAGAGTTCTTTCTTTACTTTTTATAAGCGATTGCCTTCATTCACAACCAAGATATTCACAGTTTTATTTCTACATGTGAAACTGAATATAAAGAGGATGAGTGGAGGCTCTTCTAAACGAAATATGACAAACTACAACTTTATACAGAAGCACCGACAAAACATTCTTTGCTTCAAAATGACCCCTCTATATCTGTTTTGACTCGCTGGATCTAAACAATACGTCATGTTAATTAGGCACTGATACCCAGGAAAACTTTATTTCAATTAGTAAAATATTTGCAAAGGGGTTAAAATATACTTTATGTAAGAAAACTTAGCATATGATATCTAGTATTTTAATGAGATAAAACGACAACAAATCACCTATTTTAGAAAAAAAGCTCTCGGAAGAAAAACATCTGGTGCTTTGTGGAAAGGGCAAAATCTTGCCCACAATACACTTTTAAAAGAAAATACTTCTGCTACCAATTCACTTAAAAGCAGTTGTTGTAAAGCAGCTTATTATTTCATTACTAAAACATGCAGAAGATTCTTTGAGAAAGAACTAAAAACTAAAACAAAATTATCAACTATATGTACATAAAAGTGATGACAAATAAATACTTTTTTGTCACTGTTGAAAACAGAAAAAGTAGCTTGAAGTTCCTTAAAAAGGTAAATTGTTAAGTTTGATGAGAATAATAAGGTCATTTACTGATTTAGCATTTTAGAAGATCTGAGTATCCAGATTTATTAGTGCCCATTAAGCATCTGAGATTATAAACTGTGCTAATATGTTTCTGACAATAAGTGATCTTATTCTTACGTAACTCAACAATTATCATTTAGAAGATGCTTCAAAAATTCATATAGCTTTGGTAATTAATTTTCCATATAAAACTGGAACACGAATGGATGTTCTGAGAAAATTATACTTAATGAAGGTAAATGAAATATTATTTGAATTTATATAAAACTGCAGATGAATTTTGCAAACAAAATTATTTAACCTCTTGTTCCTATTAAACGATATGATAAATTATTTTTGAACTTTCAATGTATGAATTATTTTATGATTTTTTAAATAAAACCTTATTTTACAAAAAAAAATTAATACCTATTTTCATTATTCAGTTTATTTTTTTACCACTATGTAAACTAATTCTTTATTATTATGTGTACGAGAAGATGTTTAATTTAAACAAATAAATGTTACAGAATTTGGCGATAACATTTAACGTCAACACAGGCTTGCTAAAGGCCATATATATCTGTGTTTTCAACTTAATTTTCAATAAAATGTCTCATATATTTGTAAGAAAATAAATATAAATACTAAAAATATCACTGCCAATCGATGCGAACCGGGCGCACTGGACTATCTCGCATGATAGATCGCAAAACATAAAAGACATTTCGAGTTGGACTAGTGTTTCTTATTTTTTACATTCGGTTCTCTTTTCTGCCCAATATTGGACCTCGAATGTCAAGATCTATTTCCGCTTTCAGATTTCAGAAAGTATACTAAGGCTACTTTTCTGCTCAAAGAGCTGCGTAAACATAAAGATCGCTCTAAGTAAACTTGTGGCTTGAGCAAAACTTTCTTTTATGCTTCGCTTTGAATCAGGCCCTGGAGAAAAATATAGGAAACCATTTCAAGAATTGGTATTCAGGCAGCAGCCTTTTTGCAGTCTTCTTTTATTTAAGATGACAAGAGCATTCCGAGCTTGAATAGTATATTCGTATATATGAAAATAGACCTTTTATTTACCTGTCAGGAGGATATTTGCAGTAAATTCCTATAATAAGGGAAGAAAGGATGCCAAGGATTTTCCTTACATATATTTCTGAAGGCTTTAACAATGTACAGGTACGTATTTTAGATTCAGTAACTTATTTTATTCCTGTTTCCTTTCAGGACAATATTTACTAAGATGTTACCAACGCTTTAGTTTACAAGCTAAGGTAAAGAACTTAAGTCGATTCGAAACTTATAGTAATTTAATACAATCTGCCTAAAATTGCATAGAATTTAAGCTGTAGCAAAAGGAAGTATTTTAGTGTTTGAAATAGAAACTCATATTGCTTGCTGAAATTGTTATGAAAAATCTTATTGATTACAAAATGCAGGATTTCTGAATTTTTGACTTGCAGTTAAATCACTCGAAATCAAATGCTACGAACTGTTTTGACTTGTTGAATCTGAATAAATAATCAGCAGAAAATTATTGAGAATTCGATGTAATGGAAAGAACAGGGAGAAAAAAGGAAGTTAATTGTAAATATAAATTCTTACAGAATTATTAAAAATTCCTGATTTTAAATTATGCTTCCCTCTTCCTACTTAATGATCTGAACCTAACTGCGAAGATGCTAAATCAAGGGTCTAAATCAAGCGTCTTCACTTTAGAAACTGAATTTTTATTTCTTGTGACTTTTTGACAAATTATTACATAATAATTGATAATAATTGGATTAATAATAATGTGACAATGACACTGAACATACAATTTTTTTTTTATCAGCCACTTTTATATGCTTAAAAAGTTAAAAAGATAATTTGTGTTTGTTTGCAATGATCATATAGCAGGCATTGTTTACGGTAAGCAAAAGAATTTTAGAAATTTAAATTAAATCATTAAACAAGTTTATTAGGTTTCTATGAGTACTTCTAACTATCTACTTTGTAAGTTCTTAAGTGGTAATTAAATTATTTCAATAATCTATAATAATAAAAGCAAGTGTAATGTGTCTGTCTGTCTGTCTGCCTGTCTGTCCATTTGTCTGACCGAGCTCTCCAGCCAAATCTATCGCACGCAGGGACCTGGAATTTTTTACACGGAAGCACAAAGGGGCTGGCCACCAGACCTCGAAGCCCGATTTTCGATTTTTGAATTAGAAAAATTTTAAAAAAATTATTTTTTATAAAGTTTTTGTTCTTCAGTTTTTGTTTCTTAATTTGCATTATTGTGTTGCTATTATTGTGATTTGTTGCTATCATTTATTTTCAACTTATTAAATCGATTTATAACAATTCCACCATCATGACCGGACATGCTGCAGGCGAAGATGTGTTTATTTCAAGAATTCCTATAATCCCTTCCGATCTCCCGTTTCAGTTTAAGCGTCTACAATTCCCTGTTCGTTTGAGTTTCGCGATGAGCATTAATAAGGCACAAGGACAATCTCTCAAAGTTGTAGGGCTCGACCTCCGTAAGCCGTGTTTCTCCCATGGTCAACTGTACGTGGGTTGTTCAAGAGTTGGTAATGCCGATAATCTACACATCTTAGCTCCGAATGGAAGAACATTAAATATAGTTTATCCCGAGGCTCTCTAACGAAAAGGACAATCTAAAGAAAAATTATTGCCACTCTCCACTCTCCCAAACTAACTCTGACTGTCATGCTTTAAATGATGATGTTATTGTTTAGTGCTCTCTTGAGAGCATGAGCAATAATCCGAATGGTGCTGCTTCCCAGTGCTGCAGTACCAACAGACATTAATCGGTCAGGGGCCCTTGCGACCCCAGCCCGAGCTCCACAAACATACACAAACACTCTCCTCTTCTAATTCATTGTCATCTAAGTTTAACTTACACTTAAATTAAAAATTTAATTGGTTCTCAACTCCAAATTTCCTGTAAGCAGGATGTTTTATTTCATCCATGTTTTCGTTACTTTTTATTTTTTCTGTACTGTACTCTCTATCTTTCCCTTTCAACTCTTTCCTATCTTTGATTTTGAATTTTTTATGTTTTACTTTTCTTTAAACTTCAGACCAATGATTATAACCACATGACTACGGTTTCCTAGCATGTGCTAATATGAGGTCTGTTCTCATTTAAACTAATTTTTTAACAGATGGCTCATGGTTAGGATATATTGTTCCTTTTTATCGACGGGGAATGTTGTGTGTGTGGGGGGGGAAGAGAGAGAGACAGTCTACATGTCCTACACTACTATTCCTGCGCTATTCACTTATCTGCATTTTCTAAATGCACGGGCAACGCCGGGCGGGTACAGCTAGTATGTTATAAAATTGAGTCTTTTTAGCTATCATAAATTGTAACCAAACTTTAAATAGATTGACAGCGAATTATCTCCGACTCTAAAGTTAACGACAGAAAGTTCAGAAGGTTTAAACCTACCTTTTTATTAAATTAGTATTTGGAACATAAAATGCACCATTCGTGCTTACAATTCCGCGAACTGCTTGTGGCAATGTGACTTAAAATAACAGTAAGTTCAAATTTAAAGTAAACTTATACTCAAAGGCTACACAATTCACTTTAACGCCTATGTTGGCTCACAAACCTAACCGGCGCAGATATTCAAATATCGGCAATCCAAGGATGAAGGTTAGATCTTATCTGAGCTAGCATCAATTAGCAACGTGGTCCCAAGAGGCAAAATAAGCTCTGTCTTACAATCCAAAAACCTTAGTTTGAATATCCGCGATCTAATTTGTATGAAAACGGAAAGAGAAAGTCACGGTATCAGGACTTAGTATTCTGTGTGTATTCTTTGAGAACATAGTAAATTCTGTAAAGGGTTCTTATTCTTACGTTCTAAGTCCTGAACTGGAACAGGGAGCGGAAGGTACGCTATGTTCTGATGTAACTGCTGGGCTGGAGAATAACTGCACGTGAAGGGATTTGAAATCCTTTTTTATTCAATCACTATTAATAACAAACCTCCCAATTCGGGAGAGATACAGAACGTAACAGACCACACTTTGGTCAAACTTAACAATCAAATAAATTTAAATGAATTAAAATAGAACTTAAATTAAACGTTGCTTCGCAGAGCAATTCGCGGAAGTTGGCCTCTACCGAAAAGGGTGCGTAGCAAGGTATACTAAATACTACCGCACTTTAATTTATTTTACAATGCAATCACGTAGTAAGCACTATGGCTTATAAATTTAAACTGCTAGCTGGTCAGGCGAACGTTGAGCAGCGTGACCGTGATCTGAGGCAAAGCTCTCACACACCGAGAGGTTTCTACCTCTGGCTTAAATAGTGCTTGGCTGAACTTCAAAAATTAGCATAAGCTAAAAACGCGCGCTTCTTCTGACAGGAAGTTGAAGCAGAGAGGAGATAGAAAAGATTTAAATTAAAATAAACTTGGTTAGTTTAACTAAAACCTTACATACTTCCCGCCAGAATTGCGATAGTTAAACTACTTTGGTCCAAACGGACCATGTTGAAAACTAGCAATTCTAAATAGTCCAAAATTTCACTGTTCTAAACTTAGGCCAACTCTTACAAGGCAATATATCTGTTTGTGAAACAAGTTTACAGATGAAATACTCTTGAACAACAGTCTTCAACATTTCTCTTAATACGTCTTATTCTTGCAATAAGTCTTACTCCTTCCAGCAAAATCTGGAAGGAAAATAACTTTAGTATGACATAATAACAGAATAATTCTAAGTGGTACAAATCCTTTTTTTTTTTTTCTGTGTAATTTTGCACACACACATTATCATTCAAGCACAATTAAATTCTTCCCCCGTATGCTCTCTCACCGGTGTTGGATGTAAAGCAAACCGCCATTGCGGGTTTTTATGTGTTCGGGGGTGTTCAACTCTTCCACCTACAATCGACTAACATTAGTTAGAACTTGACATACGAGACCTGAAAAAAACGCCCTATAACCAGCTAATCCTAAGGTTCTCACTAGCTTTATGTCTAACACTTTAAGTGTATTTGGTGGAGAGCCTAATTAACACTTGCATTCTAAAATAGTGAATCTTTAACTTTTCATGCATACAAATTCGCAGTTTGCACACAACATTCACATTAATATTGCACTTAACGTGCATTGCTAGCATAATATTATTTGTTACATTTCATAACACATTAACAATTTCATAGCAATCCTGAAATGCAAATAGAGGTTAAATTTCTAAGCTTACAGAAATATAGGTTAAATTTCTAAGCTTACAGCAAGTGCTTCCTATTCCTTTCTCAAGGTACTTTCTTGAAATATCAAATTACATTGAATTAATAGTCTACAGACTAAATCGTGTTTTTCAATTTTCCGAATTTTCATTCTAGACATTTTACAAGTCTTTAGACAAAGCGTCGTACAAAATCATTTAGTTAACATATTCTTTTCAGCAATTCATTGCTTTTACAGAATTAATCTATTTACAAAATTAAGTAATTTTAAATCTTTAAGAATTACAATTTCTTTTAACAAAACATTTTACTTTCCATATGAGAACTTATCGCTCACTTGGCGTAAAAGTCAACCTCGCTTGAGGTAAAATCAGTCCTGCAACTTGCAGTATACTCAAAAATTAACTAAACTTTTGAATACGAAATTGTACTTATCTTATTATGATCGTCCATCCTTTTCTTGGCCCAATCTTTAAAACTTGAGTAAGTTGTGGCCTGGTTCAGTTTCCTCGTTTTTCGTTGTTCTTTCGGAGCCTGCTCGTCTCTTTTTCTTTTGAAATTCCGTCGTTGTATCCTCGGCAATTTCCTTTGTAGAGGAGGTTGCTCCGCTGGACGTTTGGTGGACTGGGCCCTTCTCTCCTGGGCCCTTGCTCGTTGCTTGTCCTGGTTCCTGCTGTATTCGGGAAGTTGATTCTCAGGCTGCAATCGACGTTTCTTGCTTCTCAGGCACCTGTCCGATGATTCCACAGTTCTTTTGGATACATTGGGCTTCCCTTGCCCATTCTGCTTTCTTCTCTTGGTGCGCTCGTAATTCCGTTCGTAGATTTGTTCACCTGCATCGTGAGACTTTCTTTTGAAACCACCTTTTTGGTTCTTATTTCTTTGTTGGGGGGGAGCTTTCTTCTTCTGACATTTCGATGCCGTTGTAGCTGGTTCCTGCTGTTTTTGCTGACGTATATCTTCCTGGCTAGTCGATTGCCTCGGATCCTGAAACGAATCTTTAAATACAGCCATTTTGCTGCGATTATAGAACGGTTTTATTTGGTCCACATTCGCTTTGAGCGTTTGACCATCATTTCTTTTTAATATAACCACTGCCCCCGTAATTTGTTCAATTGTGAACGGGCCTTCAAAACGCGGAAAAAATTTCCCCACCTTTTCCTCTGGGGCATTTGACAAGTTGTGTTTAATCTTCAACACTTCATCTCCCACATTGTACTTGACCTCTCTTCTTTTTAGGTCGTAGTACAATTTCTGTTTTCTTTGGGCCATTTCTATATTTTCCGTCGCTTCCCGTATTAACTTTTGTATATCACTCATTTTAAATTCTTCTGCCCTTTCCTGTACAAAGAACAGTTTATCTAGGGGGGTCAAGATCTTTCTTCCTAAGAAGAGTTCAGCGGGTGTTTTTTGTGTAGTATCGTGTTTGGCGGTCCTAAGTGCAAATGCAAATTCATTTATATGGCTATCCCAGGTAGAGTGATAGTTTTTCACATAACTACGAATTATTTTCACTACATTTCTATTCACCCGTTCCGCTATGTTTGACTGAACTTCAAAAATTAGCATAAGCTAAAAACGCGCGCTTCTTCTGACAGGAAGTTGAAGCAGAGAGGAGATAGAAAAGATTTAAATTAAAATAAACTTGGTTAGTTTAACTAAAACCTTACAACGGAAAAGGTGTAAATCATAACAATTGATTAGTTAGAGTATTATTAAATCCTATAATATCCTTCACTTTACTAAATGTTTTATCATCATTATCTCATATACATATATATATATATATATAAATTCAAAAGTTAGAAGAAATTTTCTAAAGGATCATGAGAACAAAGTTTAAAAACAAAGACGAAATGAGCAATTGCTACAAGTTTGTAAAATGTGAAATTTTTTTTAAGAAATAGAGTTTTTTAAGAAAATGGTAAAAGTGGAGTTTAATATGCAAGTTTACAGTTAATTTTCCGAAGAAGGTCCAAACTATTAAGAATCTCGAATAAAGTCCCACCCTAATTTAATACAAATAAACATGAACGATATGGAAAGCATTGAAAGTAACATAAAAATGTAAAATATTTTAAAAAAGAAAAGTAATATTTATCTCCCAGGTTCAACGCTTCAAACAGAACTTGTCAAGGGAAAAGTATTTTGAAACCTTGTACCAAGCTGATCAATGAGTTTCGAATATAGGCTTCATTCCTCTGAGACATTTGAAATTAATGTCCGAAAAATTCAAAATATATTTTAAATTTGGAGGCTATCGTTTATAGTCTCTCAAGTGCTCAGATCCTTTCCCGATTCCTATGCGCAACTCTTAAAAAAGTAATATAAAATCTTATAAACAGAGAAAGGCAAAAAACAAAAAAGGTTCAAAAGTCAAACTGATTTACATACAAAAAAACTAACTAATATTTAAAGCTAAATAAAGATATACAATAACGCTAACTAATATTTAAAGGTAAAATAAGATATACAATCATTGTGTATATATATATATATATATAAATGTACATATATATATATATATATTTATACACACACACCCATATATAATAAAAACAAATTTAGAGGTACTGATGTAGATACACTGAGGCGTAGAAACGTAATACTGATGGCGCAGCACGTAGACAGCATAGAACGTAGATGTATATTAAAGAGGAAGGATTCTGACTGAGTAGCTTGCTAAAACGTTCAATCCGTAATGACTTGGAAACTTGGCGGCCGAGTAAGATTAAATATTCATTTTTATTTCAATTTTCAATTGGCATTTGTTGCCGCAGTTCACTTGACACACTAATCTTGCCTATTTCTAGAATATTTACGTGTTTGATACTGTTGCCATAGGAAGACTAAGTAAGCTAAAAATATGTAAATCAGCTTTATAATTTAATTTAGTAATAGCCTCTCAATTTCTCATTTTTAATTTGGATATTTCCTCCCTGTATTCTAAAAGCAATAATAACTTTTCTGGACAGCGCCATTTCTAGATTGGTATATGTCACATGGCTTGCGTAACGCTGATGACGTAGATAATTTGGAACTTGAGCTCAAAATTTTAAGAACTGAAATCTTTCTAAACTAAACTAAAACGTTCCTTTCGTGAGCTTCGATATTGGACGCTCACGCACTTTAGCCCTTCTTGCTGTTTGGTCACTATTTCATTCATTTGCATTATTAACAATGTAAATATTATGGAAATAAGCACGATTAGAGTGCTAAGTGAATTTAGGCCACAAATGCCAATTAAAATAAACATGAAAATTTAATCTTACTCTGATGCCAAGCTTGCTAGTCATCACGGATTCAACATTTTAGCATTCTATGTAATAAGAATCGTTCCTCTTCGATACTGATCTATGTTCTAAGCTACCTACGTGCTGCGCCATCAGTATTTCTACATTTCTACGTCTCAATGCTCCTACATCAGTAGTTCTAAATTTGTTTTTATTACACGAATAAAATCAAATTTTTATCGAGTATACATATATTTATATTCGATAAACATGCGATATGCTAATGTTTGTATATCTAAACTAATATCAAATGAAAAACGTAAATTGTAAGAAGGACTCTCAAAACTATAGATTAAGACAACACAAGATTGCCGGTTTGTTATAATTTAATTTAATTATATATATTATATGCATGTCGACGTTTTTTCCGTACAAAATAAGAAACTTTATATCTAACACTCTTCGCATTTCTTTCTTTCTTTACGAAATAAGGATTTAAGTTCTTTATTTTATACAGGAGCTCGAAACTTTCTCATTCAGCATCACATAATCACTTTGCTATCAGCATATACCCCTTTTGCGCTCAACATATTTCAAACAGGCACATAAAGATATAAAAGAAAAACACTAAACATGCTAGGCAAAGCCTGCAATAATTTATCAAAGCTATACGTTGCAAGAATATAAGATGAGTTTTCCGTTACTTGTAAAAGAAAATCTCACAGATTGCTCTGAATTTTTATCATTGCAAAATTAGATGAATGGAGCAATCTTCATGATATTACCCGTTCAGTAATTAGAAAGCCTGACAATCAAGAAATGAAGAAAGTTGCACGTTGGGCCAAGGTACCTTAAAATGCGTCATCAGATTTCAAAATAAAATGTTATAAATAGATTTGTGATTGAGATACTGCCATACTAAAGCCTTCGAAATGTACGATAATGGAAATTTCCGGATCGCGTCATGTGATCACCACATTCAGAACCGTAACTTAGACTGGTAAATTCGTACCCATTACAGTGCATATTGAACTTTGTTTATAATTCTTTCGTATTCTCGCCATAAAAAGCCATCAATTCCACATATACATTGTTCTTTTACGCATAATAGCTTTTAATAATGTTTAAAAAGCACAGCTAATGTACTTTCTTAATTAGCGAGTTCACGGAAATGGGTGAATATTTATTTCTGTTATGAGTCTTGCACAACCTCTTTGTTCAAACTAAGGGTCGAGTCCCCAAACAGGTCGCCAAAATTCCTATTGAGGTCACAAGGTACACAAAAGTTCTGAAATAGCTAAATCAATG
>KK118338.1:343191-378835 GCA_000611955.2 Stegodyphus mimosarum | reverse complement strand
GGTTGTTTTCGATTTCTTCACCCGCCAGACGGTAGTCTGTGAAGCATCTGTCATCATTGAAACGTTTTGCACCCTGCTGAAGAGGGTAATTCCAACACTACTAACCCTACGTCAAGGTCGAGGGGACGGGGTGTTTTGCTTACTCGCAGGCTTTTTCTATGCTGGAGTGGGACCCCTCGACGAGGCTAGTTCTGCTGTGAGTTGATTGACCTTGGTGTATCAGCGATTATTCGCCAATTTCTGGAGTTCGAACTACATTGGTTTCATCTTCCTGTGTGTTTTTCCCCTGGGGTTGCCGGGCTGTTGGCGGTTTTCTTACCATCTAAAATCGCCAAACGAGCATTTTTGGCGAATGGAGTAAAAAGCCTGGGAGCTAGCTACGAAGCCAGCCAGACACAGAAGGAGACGGAGCGGAGAGTGAGACACGTGGCAAACCACACGAAAGAAAAATACTATCTGAAGAGTAGCTGTCTGCGTTATGATAGAACCAACGATGTCGGAAGAAATGGATGAGAGAAGGCTACTACGGAGGGCGACGCAAAAGACGAAACCAATTTCTTAACTAATTATTTTCTTTTTCTTTCCTTATAGAAAACCATTGAAATGGCCAACTCTGCAAATTTTGTTGACGTCTACTGCCATGATTTCTGTAACAAGTAACCTTGCCATTGTCAAATTCGGTATGAAAAGTTTTGATTTATTCTGTTTCCACCTCACCGCCACCAATGTAAATATTTGTATTTAGTCTGTTATATCTTAATAAATTCCATATTTAATTTTAACTTTTCTGGTAATGTTTTCACTTTTTAATTTAGAACACTGGACCCAATAGTATCTTAAATCCACAACGCAAACTTTAATTATTCTGTTGGAGCCTTTGCACCACTATTTACTGTTTATTTGAAACCAGTTTTACTGGAAATGTAGTGTTTATCATGTATGTCACAAACTTTACATATTCATGTGATTTAGAATTGATTATTCAAATATTGACTTTCATTTGATATTGAACTTAAAACATAAACATAAACTCTTAAGTATTAAAAACTCCAACAGGTCTTAGTTTACTATATATATACAGTCTAAGCACTCAGGTAAATAGATATCACATTTAATTCATATCGGAGTAATTTTCGTAAATCGCAGCGCAATACAATTAAAGTTATTAGAAGGAAAACACGAAATAATAAATATGGAAATATTTCGAATAGTTAGTGCTTATTTGAAGAAAATATTATTTATTAATGTAGGTAGAAAATGAAAATTCCAGAAAATAAATTAAGTTTTCCTCAGTCCAGAAAAAAGTTGGTCAGAGTATAATCATTCCTCAATTTAAAAAGAAAAAATACTCAGGGTAAAAATTAATTTTGTAAAATTTGTAATTGAAAAGATTACTAGTAATTGAATTACGACTTTAAGAAATGTTGGCAATAAATCTTTGAGTAATGGTTCAAGGAAATTATCTTAAAATTAATTTTACAGTTTATTACAAATTACTTCGACTTTTATCATACCGGGTTGTTGAAAGATATAATAATAAACATCATTCGACGAAAAGTAGGAAGAAGTGCTTACATCTCGAAGTATATTGAAAGTTTTCGATCCGTAATAGCTGGTCTACAATTAGTAATTGTGCTTGACAAAAATTTATTAAATCAACAACTAATTAAACTGAATCTAAAAGAAGGAATGGAATTTAAAAAATATTTGAGGAATAAGATTTCATGTAAGATCTGTAACCGTTACAGTCTATTAATCATAAAGTTTTACGACAGACTTCTGGATTGTTACATATTGCTTTCCTTTAAGAAGAAATGATGCTGGTAGATTAATTAAAGGTCCCTGATATTTTACGTGTCATACTTTCTATGCTTGAATATCAAACTCAAATATGATTCCAAATCAGGTTCAAATTCCGAAAATTGTACTATTTGTTGTTGTTTATAAAACTAGTCTGATTATAGTAGCTACTAACGGCATACCTTTATTTCAGCAATCAACAACGAAGCAGATGCAGAAAATTAATAATGAAATTTTCCTTTTTCTTTTACGATTTTGTCAAATTTCTGGTATCATTTAAAATGTGATTTCTGGATTGAAATATTTACTTTTTCATTCATTTATCCTACACTTAAGGATTAAAATAATTTAAAATAAAAACATATAACAACATTCAATATTAGAGAAGTAATTTATTTTTTTCAATTATGGATGTTTAAATTACTTTCAGAACTCATGATAAAATTTGCAAAATAAATTAAAGTATTGCCATTTGGGATAAAAGTTTGGAACTGAAATACACATTTAGTTTCAATACAATAGTTTTTTAGCCCAAAGGGGCGTTAACCCAGAAGTGCTATTACTCTCGATACTCCATTTTGAGTCGAATCACTATAAACTGCTGTATCAGTCTTCAAATTGTTGCCACCAAATATTAGAGCCCTGTATTATATTTAAAGAAATTAAATAATGAAGAATCTGCATGAGTATGTATGTTTCTCACATTGCGAAAAAACAACGCTACCTAGATTCACCAATCTTGAATAACGTAAAATCTGAAAGCTTTCGGATTTTTTTATTTTATTACATTTATTTTATTTTACTTTATTTTAAAGATTAATTAAACTCTATGTGCACTACATGGTATTACAAAAAGCTACTATAGGTAAGTAAAAAGGAAAATAAATACTACAACAAAACACAAAAATAAAATCATGTTACAAAGTCACAGACAAAACGTAGGAAATAAAAACACGGAAAGAAGAGAATGCCATTTTATCTTGAACAAACCCATGGAGAGGGAGAGGAAACTTAGTATTTATAAAGTTTAACCGCGAAATGAGTTCTTTTCTTCCTTCCGTAAGATCTGAACAACAAGATACAAGAAATGTTCGACATTTTGGACTCCCCCAACGCTAGAGGAAAGCAAGTTGATAGCCCAGATTTCTTCAGATATACGTTGAAAGTATAATGCCCAGTTAGAAATTTAGGAATATCAAAATACAGAAAAAGTGTTTCTTATTCTTTATGTGATGAGCACAACAATTATATTTTGCTTTTGTAAATTTCCAGGCTTTGGGGAATAATTTCTTGATATAAAAAATATTTATCTAGCTTCTAGACATAAATATAATGAGTTTTATTTATCAGGCGTAGAAGGCAGAGGTTGTTATTTGTCTTTTGTCCTATTTTACCTCGTGTCTCTCTACAGTGTTTCCAGAAAGGTTTTCTGAAATTTAAATACTAAAATTTAGAAATGGCGTAAATAAAAAGTTGTAATCGAAGTATATGTTTATTGGACAGCCAGTAAAATTTACAAAAGAGGATTTTTAAAAATACGCTCGTTATAACATTTAGTCCTTTCTGAACTCAGATACTATGCATTACTTCGTCTACGTGAAAGGATTTACCAGCAGGAAAGTATAGCAGAAATGTATCGTTGTAGTGGTAAAGGTTAGTAAGCAGACCAATTGTGCTCTTCAGAAGTCAAACTTTTCTCTTTCCGACGCTTGAGACAGTGACATATCTTATCTATCTGCTCAGTGACGTCTTTTTACTCGTAGAAATGGATGAAATCTTGCTTGAAGCAGGACGCTAACATTTCGACGCTGTTTGACGCCCCTTTGGGCAATAAATTAAAAAAAACTCCCCTTTGGGCATAATATAAAATCTGAAATCTTTCAGATTTTTTTATATGATTTCCAACTTACGTTGTTTTAAATATCAGAAATTTAATCCAGCTTTAAGTGATTAATGTTTTAGAAACTGAAATGTATACATTTAGAATGATCCAAATTTACTGAAATGTGTATATTTATAAAGCAGAACTAAACAAATCTTTACAGACTGATTAATATTTAGAAAGTAAATGTACTTTGAATTGGTTCTAAGATACTGACATAAAACCCCTCAAATTTTTGACAGTTTTTTCAGTTTTTTGCTTATAACTCGAAAATAAGGGTTTATTCGAAGATTAAAGAGCTCCATACAAAATTAAATTAGGTAAAAGTTTCCAACTGAGCGACGTTGCCCTAGTATCAACGTGATATATCTGCAAATAATTATTTTATCAACGCCTGGTATGCCTGGGGTACATTAATAGAAGTAACGAATGCTAGAGAGACACATGCTCGACGGACCTACTAGTTTATGGGAAATCACATTACTATCCTAGCTGGAAATGGGAAATGAAACTTCAAAGGTTTGAGTGAAATGATGGTACAATAGACTAATTCTGTGCTCACCAGATACTGGCATATCTAGAGATGATTTTCAAAACTGCCATCACATTTGTTGAAACATTGTAGAGGAATGACAATTTACAATTGACGAACTCATGAATGAGATTGGTGACTCTCATCTTCACCCAAAACAGTAAAACAGTAAAAGCAAGCCTTATTGAAAAATATGGCAATCATGTACTAATAACAGCTACTATGCCTTGTACTGTGTGTCTTAAGGCTACAGATTACAAGGTTATTAGTGATTCATGGTCACATGAAGTAACGGCATGATGACGTTTCGATTGATTTCCAAGATAAAGTAGTTTTAAAATAAGAATGGAAGACTAAAGATAAAAATAAACAATTTACTTCAAAATGTTTATCAAGGTCAGTGGACTAATCAGTAGTCAGTAGACGTAGTCTGTGGAGCAGACGTCTTACACAGCGAACCTAGTTACACCAAGGAGTTTACAAATTAAATAATTCTAAATTTGCCAGAGGATGAATAAAGGCTAAAATTATTAAAACAGAAGCTGCTGTTATAGTTGAAGATGTACGATCTCTGTACGACGTGGCACGGTATCCACCAGCAGACAGATATTTTTTGGGAGGCGTTGAGAATCTCATTGCACAATCACTACAAGCTTTATAGTATTGAGCAAAAGAAAGGAAATGTTTATTAAATGGAAGAACAAATCATCTTCAATAACCGACTGCCTGACCGCCAAAGTCATACCTACCTGCCTTTACAGACCTGAGGACAAAGTCGTATATTTCGTCTGCAAGTCGGGTTTGCAGCACTTTTGTATATAAAATACGCAGCTCACAGGTTACTTATGTGCTGATTTCTTTAGGATTTTTTTCATCACACACGGAAGCCGTACATTTTGAAACGTCCAACATTATTCAACTACTTCTAAGTTTTAATCAACAAGCAGTTCTCAAATGATATACTGTTAATGCATAGTTCAATGTGCAAACTATCGATTGGTGGCGTACTTCGTGTGATTCCAAAGTCTGCTGTTACTGCGAGTCAACACATATTTTGGAGGAAATTTTGTTTACTGCAATTTCGCAGAGCGTTGGCATCTTCGAAAAATGCTTAATTTCGAGTTATAAGCGAAAAACTAAAAAAAGTGCCAAAATTTGAGGGTTTTATTTTTTTTCCATTATGAAGCCGGTCTCTGGGGAGGTGCCAAAATAGAACGGTGAGAAAAGCTTCTATACTTCTTTCTTCAGCAAACCCTTCGTTCATTGACTGTAAGTTCAAATCTAATTCTTGTTTGATTTCAGAGAGGTGGGGGAAATTGTTTTTACTTATTCTAATGTTCTCTTCCAGCAATCTTTAAAATACTAGCAAATAAAAAATGGGGAAGATTTAAAAAGAAACTAAGAATTTCTAATGCATTAGCATTCAGTTAAAGACAAATAAGATTATAGTTAAATAAGTAATAAAAATGATATTAAAATATTTTAGTATTATTAGTCTGTATTAGTTATTTTATTATTATTATTAAAATATTTTAGTATTATTATTTATTATTTATTTAAAATAAATTAATAATATTAAAATATTTTACTGTTTCTGGATTAAAATGGAAGTTACTTGCACATAAACTTAGTACTTGGTCATAATAATACCACCAGACAAACAATACTTTAAATTTCCTTATTGTTTTCGTAAAATATTTTCCAGACTTGCATATACTTATCCTTAAGACCTCTCTTCATTAGGATTATGTTTCAAGACAGAGATATCTGAGGGTTCTTCGTCATCGATTTCTTAAGATTACCTGAAATCTTGACAGGTATTCTTTAGAAAATCGATATTCTGTCTCGTTAAGGTTTACAACTCAACATTTGTTCTGTCATAATTTTTAGTTTGAATCAAAATTTGTGAAAGCTCTAAGAAGAAAACGAATGTTAAAATAGCCTTTTCCTGTCATTCATGTTTATTAAGCACACCTTAAATATATTGCATCAGTTTAACTAGCTTAATGTCAATATCTTTAAATAAATGTAATCATAAAATTTGGTATTAAAAGATTATATAGTTTCTGTAAATGTAGAAACACTATTATATCGCAAATTTGTTTTGCTATTTTATTGCTGCAAAATTTATTAATTGATATAAAATTTAATAGTATAATTATTAGTTGAAATCCATATTTTTGATATGAGTAAATTATATTAATGAAGAAAACAAAGAAATTAAGAGGGTATTAAGATCGATACTATAAAAACCTAACATTCAGCTGGATGTTTAGTCCAGAAGTTTTAGCTAAATGTTACCAGGTACTGTTAACCGATATGCTGCCAATACCATATACAAAAATTTATATTTTTAAAATTGTCTAAAAGCTCTGTGTACTATTAAAACAGAAATTTCGAAGACGTTTTCCTGCTCCCGGATTACCTCGTAACCATGGAAACGACAGCTGCAGCAGTTAGTTAGAGTCACCTATTCTTTCCTCCTTTTCAGCTTAGAGCGTTCCGCTTCAATAAATCCGTGCGAATGAATGTTGACTTGAAATATAGTCTTAGATAAGGGGAAGAAAATAAGCTCTGTGAGGTAATAACGATATAACGATACGCTTTACGATCGCAAAAGGGCAGGGCTGGCAACAGCTTTGAAAAGCATATTTTAAAGAAATAGGCTATAATGGCTTTTTATTATTCGCCGAGTTTAGCAGATTCCTGGAACGATTATGCGCATGGGCGAAAATATTTATGCTGTTTTCAAAATAGGGCAGACAGTTTCGTGTTTATGGGAATTTCTGTGTTTTGAGGGTTAAAATATTTCTTAATAACTTTCTTTTCATCTTTAAAAGGAGAACAGGTCTTTCTGCCGTGATTTCGATTGTCCAGAATGCTAAATAATTCATTGTTAATGATGATTTTGATATGACCTGAAATGACTGATTGATTGTGATTGACCCTCAAGAAAGGATGGAGATACTAATATCCATGCAATAGTAAATAGAATCTTGATAATTCTATGATTTATTACTACTTTTATTTCTAAATTAGCGGAAGTACCCGATGGCGGTTAAGTTAATAATGCGTCTAACAACATTAGGAACGATACTGCTGTAATTCTTCTCCAATACCTATGCAAAAAACACGATTCATAGTCAAACATTTTTCATTCTGATGCGATATGGAACACATAAAAAATTTCAATAGAAGAATAAGCTAATTCTCTTTGATTATATCAGCAACAATGGCACGCAGTTTTTAATGCTTTTCGTGTTTCTAATCAAATGGTCGTAAAAGCTCAAGTGCCATCCGATATTTCACTTACATTCAATTTTAGCCCATTAAATGTTACAAAACATTTATCATAAATAATTAATAGGAACAGATTTTTGATTAACAAACTCTACGATTTGAAAGTACCAACACTTTTCGAAATAAAGAATTTTTTTATCTCCAACGCGCGAGACTGCTGCTGCTAGGAAAAATGAGTGCGGAAATTAGCGCTTTCAGAGTTTTTAATTAATATTTCGGCTGATTAAAGTCGTACGAAGATGAGAATAGTCGAAAGGGCTTCCCATGAATTTTTGGAATCGGGAATAATGAATTTAATGTTTGGAAATGCTATTTTTATTTCGTCGTAAAACTTATGAATTTTTTATTAGCAAACTCTAGGATTTGAAAGCGAGCAGTGGCAACAACTTTCGAAATGAAGCAGATTTTCATCTCCAGCTTGCAAGACTGTTGCCGCTCAGAAAAATGAGGGCGAAAATTATCGTTTTTCCGAGTTTTTAATTCATATCTCTGATTTTAGCTGCGTTTTTTTGGGGAGAAGTGGATGTCGACATTTTCCAGAACCCTTCTGCAGGAAACAATTGTAGAAAGTTTGGTGACGATAGTTATAGAAGTGACTGAGTTATTAGCGAACAAACACACACTCAGACTTTCTTCTTTATATCTATAGAGGAACGATTTCTTATAATGGAGCCTCGTTTCACATTGGGAAATCTTTTATTTCAAATTATAGTCATATTGATAACAACTAATATTCTATAAATTTTAACATAAAATAAATTTCCGAAAGTAGAAAAACATATGTGCAGGTGTAAAATATGTAAGCATATTTTTTACGATTTTACGGTAAACTACAGAAATTTGCAGGTTTTAGATTACAATAAATTGATCAGTTATGAACATATATACTATCGAAATATTTTGCTTTATAAAGTTGAAGAGCTTTCCACGAACGTCCAAACTTAGTTTATCTGTGAAGTATCTTAATTAGGGGTCGACAGCTCGAAAGTTTTTAACAACGACGACATCCATTTTGCTTTAAATGGATTTACCAAGTGGAAAGACCATATTGCGGTTATCATTGCTAAGTAGCAGTTTATTGTGACTTTAAAACTCTCTTAGTTGCTTAAGGTTCTGTAATTATGAGCTATTATGTTCAAAATTAGTCAATTAATTAACAAACTATATTTTTAACCATTCTGCTCTTTTCAATAAGGTTATACTAACTAACAAAAAGAAATTGTTCAGCATAGGGTTGAATATTTTCCTGTTTAGTGTTGAAACTGAAAACTATATTTGCAAACTGACTGTATCTCTGTTCAAATGGCTGAAAATTCTACTTTATCTCCTAACGCCAGTGCCATTCTTTTTTTACTTTTAACTTTCCCTTCAATTACTGCTTCGGAACCCAGCAATTCTTTTTATCTTGAATAATATTGAATATTCTTTTTGAGAATTTAAAGAAGAGTTGAAAGTCCTAAAATCCATTTAGGTGCTTTAAATAGTTATATCTAACTGAAATGCTCGTACATAAGCTAAAAAACCTTTATGAAAGTTGTCAAAGCACAATTAACGCTTTGTTTCATTACAAAATTTTAAGGATGTTTGTATGAAATGATTCGATAGTCGTAATGTAAAACAGGAATTTTCTCTGTCAATGTAAGCAAATCTTCTCACATTTTAAGAGAATTTACCATTGCCGGAAAATACATAATGTCACTAGATCCTATTATATATTTTTATCAATATCTTTGGTTTTCTTAATAAAAGTTGAAATATGTTGAAAAATATTTAAATTTTTTGATAAAAATTTAACTTTCTTAGCCAATTAAATTGGTTACTGTTAGTTAAAACTTTTAACTTCAGTCTCTCTTTTCTCGTGTAATCTGCGAATGAACACAAAATTCTAGGTTTTTCTATTTGAAGCGTTTTGTCGACATGAATCTATACTTACACGTCGAAAGTTTTAAAATATATGTGGTCTATAATAAGGATATTTTATTCAAGTACAACACATTTGGATTTATAGTCTATTCCATTCTATAATTTCAATAAGGCAATACCAGAGCATTTAAATTTCAGTTTCCGAGTAGTTAAACTGAATGTTATCAGAAAAGTGCATATTATTTCTAACTGAAGACTGAAATACATCGTTTTCTTTCTCTACAGCTGGTGCAACTGACATTATAATAAAGCTAACTTAAAAAAAATTCTGACCGTAAGTATTAAATTGGTATTATGTAGAAACGTCCATTGGTGGAGTAAATGTTGTGATTCTGGTTGTATTTGCGAAATGGTTGTAGCTACATTTTCATAAAATTTCACCATTACTTTTTAACTGTTTGAATGAATTAAAGAATCAAACAACATCAAATTTTTCAACAACTAAGTGCTCAGAAAGTATTAGAAATTTTTCTGGATTTATTTTACTACCTATAAAATTACAGGAAAAAAAGAAAAGATTTACTTGTTTAATAAATATATGTTCTTAGATTAAGATAAATAGATCTTGTCAGAGTTTTTAGAATAATATAAAGAATTTCTTTAAAATCATTTATTGCTAAAAAAAACCTAATTTTCTTCTACGTAGAAGTGTTTTTAACGAGTGCGTTTCGTTAGCATAAATTATCTGCTTTTTTTGTCTTCACTATAAGTTCTCATATTTTTATTACTAGGATTTGTATTCATTGTGTCTTTTAACAGTTTTTGGGTCCACAAATCAGAATACCATTTTTATTACTTTTTCAGTAATTATGCCACATTTGATATAAATCAGGATTCTCTAAACACTTCGAATAATCAGAAAACTATTATAGACACCTCAAAAATAATTTACGTTTTCCTCGTCAAATAGACAACTATTTTTACTGAATTAAAGAAAGAATTTTTTATGCGCAGTCAACAAAGTACAAACCGAAAATGTGAAAACTATTACATTATTCTTATTGATAATTCAAGGGACATGAACAATTGTCTACGAAACATTTTCTGTCTCTAAATCTTTTGCTAAATTACTTTCCAGAACATCTTATATACAGCTAAATGCCTTCGAAATTTCTAAGCTATTTTTTAAATAAAATTAAACTCTAATTTATTCTGTTTATTATAATTTAGTTTCTAAAATTCGATTTTAAAGTGGGAAAATAAAATGCTGCCTTTTAAAATTAATATACTTGTTTACTAATGCATTTCCTTTCAATGCATTTTGTGTGAAAGAGGTACCTTTAAATTTTTAAAAAAATTATTCCTTTTAAATTTTATTTAATTTTTTTTTATTTTAAATTTTTTATTTTTAAAAAACTTTTAATTTATTCCTTTTAAATATTATTATTAACATTTAAAAGAATTTCTGACCTTATTATTTTAAATAATTTCTGTCCTTATTATTTTAAATTAAAAGATACTTTAAATTAAAAATTCAATTCTTAAAAGTATTTTTATATTTTACTGTATAAATTTTATAGCTAAACATAAAGTATAAATCTAAATTAAAATGTCTATTCATGTAAATTTTGATACTAAATTATCCAGCAGCTTCGACAGATCTATCTAAACAAAAATTGTTGCTAGGACTCGCATTTTTAAGCTACGATGCAGATTCTGTAGTTAAGACTAAATTCCTTGCTTAATATCCAAATATCAAGTCTCCCCAAACTTTGTCAGCATATCAAAATGTGATAAATCATATACTAAGCAAAAGTACACAAAAATTCGCATTCCAGTCTTTTTTGTTTAATTTGAACATTAAATTTAAAATTAAAAACAGTAATACTGCGATTGGTGAAAGGAATCGTATCAACCAGGACTAAACTCTGAGACTACTTTAAAATATTGACCAAACTTGTTAATGCCCATTTAAATTATCATAAATTAGGTGTCTAGATATAATTATTTTTGGAGTTAAAATTGTTCTACTAGATAATTTGTTTAAAATCTTTCGGGAAAAAAAACTTTGGCAAATTGAACATATAATATTTATATTAATAATAAAAATTGAAAAATTAATCAGCTATGGATTTGTTGATTAATATTTATGTGCATTTGATTTAATTTGTTAATCTTGAATATTAAAAATTTAACTGCTTCAAAACATCTTATTTTTCAGTTAATTTTGTAAATAATTGCCGGTCGCCCTGGTATATTTCTACTGATGTACTTTTTTCAATCTTGTATCTAAGTAAACTTTATTCGTCTTCAGTGAACCATTATTATGAATCAGAAATTAAACCGATAACATATTCACCGACAATATCCAACAGACAAAAATAAACATATGGAAGAATAATATTCAAATGGGAGAATAGTAAAAAAGTCACTACTTTCAAGAAAACCTGCCAGAAAACCTATTTTACCAGAGAAATAAAGTAACTGGCTGTGTCTTCCACAAACTTTTGTCATCAGTTTCCTAAGTATAATAATTTATAAACCTACGGGGGCGTCTGGGCACTTCAGATTGAAATTTATATGCTTTTCTGTAATATAGCTTTGGGTTATAGTGTTAATTTTAAATTATTAACTAATTATTAAGAATTAGAGTTGTTAACAGGCCTTCATAGTTCGATTCCTGAAGTATTAACTGTGCATGCGTGTGTGTGAGAGATAGAGAGAGATGAATCCGTTGCTATTGTCACTGGACTGCCCGAAGAAATTATCATATTTATCGAAATATGAAATCTAAAAGAATTCATATTTCTTTAAAATTAAAATTGTTTGCATCTAGATCTGTATTGCTTACTTTAGAAATTTACAGATTAGTAAATGCGATAACCACTTTCCCTTCTTATTGATTGTGTAGTCCTTTATTATATGGCAGCCAGGAAGATTGGTAATTTTTTATGACAAAACGTCTAATGGCTATCTGTCATAAGACAGATGCTTTCGTGAAAGGTTTTATAAGAAAACTGATATGTATTTAAGTTACACTTGAAGAAAACAAACATCAGTAGACATACAAGGTCAGGCTGTTCCCAACATTTACGTTACTTTCCTACAGAAGAGGGTAAAAGAATTCACAGAGACAATAGTGGCTTTCGAACAGACTAGAAGTCAGTGATATCATACAAAAGGACAAACCTTGTAGTACAGTAATCTTCGGGCGGGGGAGACAAGGGAAGCTGATCAACTATCTTATGTTACTTTAGAATAGGCAATTCAAGGCCATTTCTTCCCCGTCACATATTGGAACAATGGCAATATCCAATATGTTCCGGAACACATGTTCATCGTAAACCTGTGGAGGGTCTCTACAACTCTGTAGTGCCTATTTTTCAGTAACAGATGCTTGTAGGTAGCCTGTTAGCTGGAAGTTGAAGCCGGTTGGAAAATCCATTGTTCCACACGTCACATATTGGAACCATGGCAATATCCAATATATTCTGGAACACATGTTCATCGTAAACCTGTGGAGGGTCTCTACAACTCTGTAGTGCCTATTTTTCAGTAACAGATGCTTGTAGGTAGCCTGTTAGCTGGAAGTTGAAGCCGGTTGGAAAATCCATTGTTCCACACGGCATAGGTGATTACTGCGGCTGGCATAGTAGGTATGTCGTTAGAAGGAGAACTAGCAGCTTGAAACATGATAAAAGTAATTAAACATGGATTTCCTAATATTTAAGTAGTTTCTTATTTTAAAACAATGTACGTAATGTTAAAGCATTAAAATATGTTGCACAGCAAGTCTTATGATGTATATAATTTCTTTACAGCAATATATGTTTTCGGACGGAGCGAATAATAAATGATTTTAGAGCATAATAATAACACAAATCTTCACAAAGAATGGCATTTTATTGAAAGAAACTTGTCCGCACTGGCTAGCTTTACAGTATCCCGGCCGTTATAAATGAAAGATTCTGAAAAGCAGTGGCTGCAGTTCATGGAGTGAAGCGACCATTTAAAAGAGAATGAAATTCCCTTTCAATGCATCTCTTCTGAATGGGAGCAAGAAAATGCTCTTTTACTCATTTTTCGCCTGAGAACGGCATTTTGAAATATTTCAGTTGCAAAAGATTACCACGTGCTCAATTCAAGTGTGAAAAAAAGTATGGTTCATGTGATATATTTCCGAAAGAAATCATTCAGTGTTACTCTCATAAAGGAGGGAAATACAAACGTGAAAAATGAGGTAAAATTCTCAACGAATGTCGGAGAAATGTATCTGCATGAAGGCTATGAAGAAAGCTGATAAATGACATTTTCTTTTTCAGTTATAAAATGGAAGTTTTATTGGAAAGTCCTTAAACAGGAAAAATGCAATTCATAAAAAGTCAGTTCCTACCAAATAATGCGTATTTTTAATAGTACTATTTCAGAAGACGATCAAATTCCTTTACTGCAAATTGTCAATTAGTTAATTAACTATAAGGCTCGGAATTTCGTTTAATAGTACACAAAATTTATGACTAAAAATATTTAGCATTTTTATTTATGATTGTGTTTGTTCATGGGGTGAATATATACATGGTGCACAGATAGTTTAAAATACCTCTTATGATCATAGACGTTACATGCATTGGAACCTGTTTATTAATAACCAGAGCCTATAGGTTTGTTTTACGGCGAAGGTATCTGGCAGAGGAAGGAATGCCTTCGAGAAGGTTGTTTTGAGTAAGAGGAAAACTTTGATGCAGCTCTCTCGTTGTGGTTTGAATCCCTGGTCAAACTACCAGTGTTCAATGGCTTGAACTATCGGCAGTGGGTGACCTAAAAAATCTAAAAGATTAGTCTGTAATTCTGTCATCTTATGAGCTCTTCACATTTATGTAAATTTAGAATATCAGTAATTTTTAATGCATTTGAATATATAAGATATGTTTAACTTTAGCAAGTTGTAGAGTCATTAGGATTTTGGAAGCAGAAGATGTGAAAAATATGCAATGAATTAAACAGTCTTAGTTAGTATTTTAATAGAAGTTACAATAAGAACTGGGAAACATATAGTTTTCGATCTGCATGTTTATCAAGGCCGTCAATGAAAGGTTTGACTTTTGAAGAAAAGTTTTATTGTTGTTAATAAATATAAGAACTGTAATTATTCATACCCCGAAATCCAATTTTATTTGGATTATTTTAAAATATTTTGATGTTATACGATTTAGAAAAAATCCAACTTTTTTTTATTTACTTATTATCTAAATTCAATTCAAATGGGATATTTCTAAAAATTTTCAAGTGGATTAATACTGAGAAAATATTCGCTTCAAAGAACTTAGAATTTAAATTATAATAAATGTACAAACTTCAAGCAAATTATTCAAATTTGTTTTGACTTAAAAATAAATATATTGGATCCACGTTTTGTGCATCAGTATCACAAAATAAGAATTTTTTTATCATAGTTATATAATTATGTAATAGATTTGTTTTTTCGACGGTTTCTCCCTAGAGTCAACTAGAATTACTTTGTCTTCCTTGCATGAAGTAAAGAAAGTATTGTAATCACGAAAAATTTTGGGTATCATATTTCAACGAAACTCTCCATTTTGATAGCTCTCAAATCCATTTGAACAATTTTTTGCCTGAGATGTGTACGTATGGACAGAGTAACGAACTCTTTTTTCCAAAACGGATTGTAAAGTGGATTTAAAATGGATTTAGGATAGATTTTTTCATGAGGATTTGAGGCCAATAGGTACGTATGTTTCTAGCAGAAATTAAATTTGAATAGTCGTAGAACGATGAAATTTCGTATATTGGACTGCTATAATACCTAGTTGTGCTCTTCCCCTTTTTCGTTGCAATCGGCCGCACCAAACATATATACCCACTCAGTTACTCAGCTAGGTGAACTCAATTTTTTATTCTTATATGTTGGTAAATTGTGCATTTTTTGCTTTAAAAATGATTGGATTACGTTGTTCTCATCTTTCGGTTAAGGTTTTGTTGCCTTTAGTTAATTTGCATGCAATAGTTTTATAATTATCAACAATTAAAAGTTTAAGTGGTCTCTAGGTCTAATGTGGCGGCTGTTTGTTTACATTTGAAGCTCTTAGCAATATCGTGAATTAAGTCATTTGGTGCATAAGCTTCAATGTCTTTTTGACCAGTGGGACCAGAAGTTAAGTTTAAAAATTTTTGTCGTGATAATTTTGTCTTTCTACCCGTTGGATGAATTGCTTGTTTTTCGTAGAAACTCTAGTTTTAATTTTAAAAATTACTTTTCTTTAACTGTTTTTAACTGTAATTGATATTTTACAATTTTTAATTAAGATGCTTCGAGTTTTATGTATTTTTGCTTGGCCGGGAAGTGAAAACTGAACTTATTGAATGAGAAATATATCCTTAACGAAATTTGAGGAAATAAGTTTACATGAAGTGCAGTAGAAATGTGAATAATTTAATAGGCTGTACAAGGAACCCATGTGGTGTCCACATCAGAATTGTTTCTCTAAAATGTTAATGCTAACAGCTAAGGGAAAAAAGGAATTTTTATGTTAGTTCTTCGTATAGATTTCACTTCTTTTTTAATGATTTATTCATACACGATATTTTCAGCACCCTTCTACCATGAAAACAGAATTGGATTAATTGTAAGTAAAAATAAGGAAAAGACAAAAAAATCACATAGTTTGGATGCCGACAAAACCATTTATTTATTGTAAACTAAGCAAATGCATTATTGCAGCTTTATATGTCATTATTGATGCATATGAACAAATTGTCCAAACTTAAAGCTTTTCTTCAATCCTTTCGTGTATTCTCATATCGAATGCAGACAGTCTTTGACATACTACATTTCGTTTTTACGAAGGCTAAAAACTACAATTAAATGTCCTGTATATTAAATTTACTATCAGCATATAAGCTTGACCATTAAAATATTGTTGCGCCTTCTAAATATGGAATGTGTCTTTTGTCAGCGCTGTTTGTTTTGAAAATTTGCTGTTAGTGATAAGAAACAGAGTATTCTGTGGACGTAAAATATCTGCAAAAAGTCGTGATGTAGGTTACATGATTTTTGATTAAAAAAAAGTGATATTGGTCAGTGAGTCCAGGAACTAAGCTTTGTGGATAGAAAACTTGGAACAAGGCATGCGAAGAGTTTGGTTTGTTTATTTATATGATTACGACTATGCCTTGAGGGCTGTTTGCCTAAAGGAAGGGATGCTTTCGTGAAGGACTTTCTAAGAGAAGCTGGCTCGTATAGACGTTACACATGTGAAAAACTAAAAAAGCCGCTCAACCGGTATTGTGGTTAGCGTCGTTGACTGCCGTGCCGAAGGTCTCGGGTTCGAATCCCGGAGAAGGCATGTGTGTTTGTAAATTTATAGTGTCAGTGCGGAATGGTGGCCCTTTAAATACGCGGCGAGCCGAAAGCCCTCTCATGTGGTTTGGAGGAAGGGGAGAGGGGTGGGAAACCCTCAGACCCGTTCTCCCTGGGGTGCTCTTTATCAAAATTGGGGGCGGAATTGAATTAAATCGTACTGTCACCTGTTAGGTGCTCAAGGCTGTTGCCAACGACAGGCGTAATCTAGCGCTAATTGACACGAGAATTCTCGTGGGCTTGGGCTGACTCTCTCAGACAAGTGGGCATAAGCAACAAACTACGAAAGCGTCCATGAAGCCAGCCCTTTCGCGGGTTTCGAATCTCAGATCGAACTACTAGTGTTCAGCGATTTTACCGCTCGTAAGCTGGTGGGCCCCAAAGAGTTTGGAAGAAGTAGCTACTGCAAAAGACGTTGTAAGAACACACTAAGCATGATATTCCGAAATAAATTAGCGAAGAAGTAGTTGAAACGACAAGTACGCTGGGTATAGTCATCAATTGGGGGGGGGGAGGTTATGGCAAAAATGGGTCACGAAAGTGGAAGAAAGCTAACCAAATAATGACACTTTGATTGTAGAATAAGAAAGGAAGAACAAAGACAATAAAACAAAATCGTCAAAACAATTTCTTCAAAATGTTTATCAAGGTCAGCAGACTAATACGGTAGTCTGTTCAACGCGTCCGTCACTCACTCACACAATTAGGAGAAATGAAGAAACAAAACGAGTAGGTGTCGGTGACTCGTCACGACAGCAAACTTAGTTAAAACCTAATTAACCTGAATATTTTATAAATTAAATCATTATAATTTTTTTAAATGAAAGATTCTATAAATTAAATCATTATCATCATTTATGAATCATTCAATCAGGGTCTCCATCTCTTCGTCATCTGTTTAGACCAAAACAGTAATCGTTTCATCAGAGTATAAAAGCAAATTTGAGAAGCACTTGGATATTATCTCAAAATATGTAGACAAAGACAAGACAAAAAGTTTGGTTAAAGAAACGATTCCTTGTTGCAATAAGTATCCAAATGAGGAACCATCATTCACCTAAAATTCAATACATCGTTAATTATAAGTTAATAAATAATAAGTTAATCATTAATAAATTAATTAAATACATCGTTTACATGTTTTCGTGATTATGCATTACATGTTTTCTTGATTTCTATATGCTTCTTTTCCCATCTAATTTTACTGCTTGAAAACCGGAAAAGCAAAAATATGCGGAGTTTCCCATTTCCAGAGAGTCGTCTTAAATGATACATATAATTAAAAAGCGCACATAAAGACATCCTTAATTAATCCACATTATGTGTTTTAGACTGCTTATGGATTTAAATAAAGCTCTTTTTTCACACAAAATTATTTTTTATATGTGTACACATTTTATATCGTTGCTATAAATTAAACGTTTCTAAATCATATGCTAAAAACCTAGAGGAACGGAATACACAAAGTAGGCGAGTAAGTAGGGTATGTGCATGCATACAAATAACTTTTTTATAAATAATACGTAATTTTATACAATCTTAAAAATATTTATATTAAATAAAAGAATAATTGATAAAACTATAAAAAAATATTAAGAACAAAATATGGTCAATGAGACTGCTTGAACGGCATTCGTCTTGAGACATTACCTGCATAAGAATGTAAAAACTTCGCTGCAAATATGAGTACATTCTAAGCCGACCACAAAGACTTAATCATCATTAAATTTTTATGGCAAGCTTAAATATCCCTTTCTCTAATCTCTTATATTCGCAAACTTGTTCAATATGAAACTTCTTTTATCTTAAAGAAACAAAAATTTGAGCAGCGCCGAGTTATTCTTCAATTTGCCACAAGCCTAAAGAACGCCTTCTTGACACTTTCAATGAGAAACTATCCATATGAGAAACTCAGCGTCTTGATGGCTTTCCGGAAGAATTCCGTTCCGAAACTATGTTTCCGTAACCGCTCTGAGCTTCTAACTACACTCCAGTCACCTCATTTATTTTGGCTTAATGGTTATTTCATGCAGGCTGGAAATGGTAGAGTTCTGTTGTTTACATGCTGCTCCCAGGAGAAGTGTGATAATTACTCTTGAAACAGAAAATCACTTTCCCGGTATGAACCGTGAATATACGTTAATAGTTAAACATAATAAGGCTTCTGGTGCTTGGAATTTCAGGTTATGGTTAAGGATAAGGTATTTACTATTAATTAGCTTAAATATTTATTGATTGTTAAAGTAAAAGGAGAAAAATGCAACAAATCATAATTCTATGTACTGTTTATAGCAGGAAATGCAGACATTTTTAATAATTTATGCATAGATATAATATTTTAGAAATAAAACTTTTAATTGAAAATTTACTCGATTTCACTGAGAAACAAAGAGTAATTTTAATATTATGTAAGGCATTTTATGTTAATTAACAAAAATATTAATTTTAATAATTTAAGCTGACATATTTAATAATTTACGCATAAATATAATATTATAAAATTAAAACTTTTCTTAAAAATTTACTCGATTTCATTGAGAAACAAAGAGTAATTTTAGTATTGCGTAAGCCATTTTATATTAATTAATCCAGTTATTATGATTTTGCCTTTAGTATATTTTTTTTCTTTCCGTATTCCTAACCAGAATGCAAATTAATTGTTTTGTGCTTTTAAGCTGAAGATTTTGAATGGTTAAATTAGAGTTTCTGGCAGCCGCATCTTATTGTTTCTTATTATCACCAGCTCTGGGTAAGTTGGTTTTGTTTTGTTTATTTGATTATGGCAAAGTACTCGAGATTATCTGCCTAAGGGGACCGATGTCTTCATGGAGGTCTATCTAAGGGAAACTGGTTCGTATACACGTGACACATGGGTAAACCACGAAACCCCCCTTTGAGGGATTTGAAACTCGAGACTAACTACCAGTGTTCAGCGATCTTCCCGCTCGGCCGCTGGTGGGCCTCTGGCTAAGTTGTTGTTGTCGTCTTATTCATGTATTTTATGAAAGAATGGTTACCAGAGCCTGAAGGAGGTTTGACTTCTATTTCTACTCCAGTTTTGAGGGAAAGCACTCCGGAAGGGTGGTCCTAGGATCAAAATAGAATCAAACTACCCCTCTTCCCTACCACCAGATGCACGAGAGGACTTTCCGCTCGCCATATATAAATGAATGTCACCATGCCACAAAGACACTATACATTTACAAACATGCATGCTGTCTCCGGGATTCGAACCCGAGCCCTTCGGTACCAAAGTAGGCTCTCCTAACCATTATACCGTCTGGGCGGCCTTGCTAGGATTTGCCCGACTTTGCTGTCCTGCATATGAATTTAACTTTCTGTTATCTTAATATAAATACCCATAAACCGCAAAAGTTCATTTGTAGTACAATTTTTGTTAATTGTTGCAGAGTAAGCGAAAACTCGCTTTCATTCAAATCATTACAATAGGAAAAAAAACTGCTTTTTCAGTCGCAAATCTATAAGTAAAAATATTTTTATACAGTCTTGAGAAGTAATTAGTGTTTCTATGCTTCCCTTTGGAAGACAGTCTAATATTCATCAATTACGAAAACTAAAATGTGCTGTTAAAACCTGTGGAATTTCTAAAGGAACGTTTCCTTCAGTTAAAATTTCCTAAGTTGTTCACAAGCTGTTTCTTATTTTGACTTCTGTCTTTTTAGAAATCAAGAGGAGAATAAAATGAGAAATGATTCTTTTTCTTTGAAGTTAACAAAACAAGAAAATTTGATTAGGAAATAAAATTATAATTTTTGCATTTGAAATAAAAAAAAAATCCGATATTTTACATAATTGTATATAAATAATATCAAATTACGTATTTCAATTCATCCCCATGTTTTATATCAGCGTAATCTATGTTTCATGCATTAAATGTTTGTGTGTGTGTGTGTAGTTTACTGTTTTTTTTTATTATTTATTTCTGTGTGATACTTTGTAATGCTGTTCTGCAGAAATTTATTATCTTAATGTTCAGTTTTATATTTCAGTTTCGGAAGACTTTATTCTGCGTTTTAGTTTTAAAATATCGATAGTAATTTCGTCCTTTGTTTATGTTTTTTTTCATCGTTTACTTAGCTCCTAGGACTATCTTTTGAGATGGTTAGGTTAGGTTAGGTTATTTGGATACGGCAAAACATACGAGGGCTATTTGCCTAAGGAGGGGGATGGCTTCATGGAGGACGTTTTAAGGAAAACACACTTGTTTTCTTGTTTCACACTGGAAAACTACCAAAACCAATCATGCAGCTAGCTCGTTTGCCTAGGATCGAACCCTTATTGAACTCCAACTACTCAACGGCCTTAACCACTTTTAAGGCAGCTTCTTGAGAAATTCGTAAGCAAAAATGTGCCCCTGCATTTTAGCAAAAGAACTGGACAACAGTGGTGACAGAACACTTCATTATTTTCCATCAGTAGCTTTGTAATAATAAATAGCAATAACAACAATATTGTAAGCTTCATAAAATTGAAAACGGTACTTTCGATAGCAAACCTCTGAATAGCAATAGAGTGGATGAGACCGTAATATTTCTTAATACTGCTTACAGTATACAATGAAGCTTTTATGAATCAGATGACGCAAGTACTTCATATGACATCATTGCACTACATATATGATGACTAAAGCTCGGATATTTAGGCATTAAAATTTAGCAAAAATAATGTGTTAAAACAGGCAGTTATAAATTCTCTTTTAAATGTAAATAATTAATTATAATTCTTCATAAAATCCTTAAACTATATGCTTATAATATAATAATAATGCTAGTATACATTAAAAAAGAAATTAATATTATGTATTAATCATAATCAAACTGTATTTGCAAAATTTTAGTTTTTTTGGTCATTATTGAAAATTCAGTAATATAAGAATAACCCAACTTTTCTCTTACAAATTACTACCAAATTCTTTCTAATTAAATTTTCAAACTCAAATTTATGACACTTGAAATATAGTTGAATATAACGCTATATTGAATATGTTATATAATGAACTGAATAATAGCGAAAACAATCTTTCCACATATCATCGGGCGTATACGAGGCATACTTGATATCTATAAAGAAAGCTAAATTTTGTCGGAAAAAACCACTATCAAGAATTTTCAATGTCTCTGATGCATTCAAAATCCTAATTAGGAGCAACAACTTTCTCATATTTGGCATAATTTGAGTCGTAGAACCTGAAATACGGAAAAAACATTGGTATGTTATTTCAGAAAAAGTGAGATTTTGTGTTAAAATACCTATGGTAGAACAATGGGCTATTATGGTACCTATGGTAGAACAATACCTATGGTAGAACAATGGGTAGAACAATGAGCTCTTACCTATGGTAGAACAATGGGCAATGGGTTAAAATACCTATGGTAGAACGATGGGCCAATAGTATTACTTGTTTAATCTGGAAGGGAGTTTGAATTAATGTTAACATTTTCAATGATTTAAAGCCATTCTGTCAGGAGAATGTTTTTATTTCAAAAATTCTTCCAGAGTTCAAAAAGATTCCTAAAATGTGTAGAAATAAATACCACATTATTCTGCATTTTGATGTTTTTTTAATGTATTTTAGCATCTTTTATGGTTTCAGTTTCATTAATAGAGAACATTCTGCAAGTACTTCGACATATGAGTCTAGTAATCAGGCGGATACAACCAACCAAGTTCCTAATTTTGTAACAGTGGGTTTAGATGGTAATGAAATGTATAAAACTCTTTTTGTAGACTTTACTTGGCTTCTGTAGAAGCCGTGAAAGCAAAGAACGTCTATGTAAAGAAAGAAAGGTAACTAGTAACGTAATGTAAACTAGTTTGCTATTACGCCGCTAGAAAGCGGAGGGAAAATTCGCCAAGGGATTTGGCGACGGAACTTGGCGGCGAGAATTTCCCTCTCCGCGAGGTATACAGGAAATTCAGGAACACGTGTTAAGAAGAAGAGTTCTTTGACAAAACGTTTCTTCTTTGATGTTTCGCAAAACTCTGATTTTCTTTTTTTTTTTTTTTTTTTTTGCACAAAGTAACTAATCCATTAATTCATTTACTTGCGCGAAAAAATATTTGCTTTTCCTTTAAAGTTTAAAGAAATTTTAAACGCTATTCGTTGTATGAACTCTTGATAACGTGACCTTCGAACTTCGACAACGGCTTCGAGCTTTGGCGATAGATATTTCACGCATTCGCAGCTGTTTCCCTCTGCGTTGCTGCGGAGCCACTTCTGCTGGGGAGAAGTTTCCCTTCTTAACAATACATATTCTTTGATGAAAGTTCGCCCCTTCCCAGTGGTTGGGGAAAAAAAAGCGTGTGTCGAGAGAGCGAATTCTCTGTAAAGCATGGGTTAACCACGTGAAATCAAACTTTAGTTTGCTGCATTAGTTAAGCACTCGCATAATAGAATAATAGAACTCTGTCATGTACTGTTTTCTGTCTGATCAAAGTAGTGTCAACGAATTGGTGAACTCGATTATTGAGTTGTAACTGTTTTCCCTCGCTTTCTTATTGTACGCCTTGCAGGAAAAATGGTACAGTTCTATATATCCTGTTTCTCTGGACCGATTGTCGAAATTTAACTTGCGTTTTCTGTGTCTCGAAAGTACGACTTAGGATATATATTGGATTCATATATAGCCCATTGTTCTACCATAGGTATTTCAACATAAAATCTCACTTTTTCTGAAATAAAATACTAATTTTTTTTTCCATATTTCAGATTCTACGACTCAAATTGTGCCACGTTTTGTGAAAATCGCACAAGTAGTTTTTAAAAATATTAGCTCTCAAAAGTTTAGCTCCTGCATGCTATTGAATTTGGTATATAATTATTAATACCTCTTTTTTATTAAACTTACTTGATTCTTCCTTTCCCGTGCCGAAATTTAGGTTAATTCCAAATAAAATTCGTTCATTTTTTATGATTTATTTTTAAAAGTTGTATATTTAAATAACTGTTATAAATTTTTCGAAAAAAAGTTTGAATTATAATCTATAAAATTTTTACCATCATCCTAAAGTAGATGTATTTGTAGGCATACCTTCAAAAAATTAGAATTTTTTTATTCAACATTTCCTAAGATATACGGGAATTTACATATTGGCGTGTTTTGAAATTTGGTATATTTGTTATAAACGATAATAACACCAAATGTTGATTACGCACTTTGTTAAAATTATTTGAAAGTATGAACGATGGCCTTTTTTCCTCTCGTGTGCAATGAAAAAAAGAAAGGAAAATAAGTTGCTATAAATTAATAATTTCGTCAAGTGAATTATTCTTGGTGCAAACTGAAAAAAATGCGCCAAGATAAATTTTTAAATTTCTCCATAAATGTTTCATAAAAAATTATAAAATTTAATATCTAGCATAAATTGAATCTTAAAATTGAAAGAGGGAAAGATTGGTATGTTAATTCAGAAAACGCATCAATATACTGTCACTATTGTATATAATGTCAATATTTTGTGTCAATATACCCATGTTAGAACTATGCTATATATAAATCTAATACATATCCTAAGTCGCGCTTTCGAGACATGGAAAACGCAAGTTAAATTTCGACAATCGGTCCACTAGAACGAGAAATATAGAATTGCGCCATTTTTTGGTGTGCAAAGTGTACATAACAGTATTAAACACTTAATTTATTTTTTTGGTTGTATCAATGGTAATAACAGCAAGGAATTTTCCTACTGTGTTAGTGGTTTCATCGATAAGCATTCAAATGTTTTTCAAACCGATTTCTGCCCTAATATGGTTTGAAACTCCTTTTAATGATTATGAAGCAAATTTATATATATATGTCTGTAAGAAATTGCTTTATTCGGATACTTTTGGGGAGTCGAACACTTTCATCCTCTATCTCGCATATAATGATACTGTCTTAAAGAAAGATTCTTTGCTTATCTTCTTTCAAAATTTCGGATTTTTCAGATGATGATTGAATAAAATTGGGCAGAAGAGTTATTTGCTTTCCTTTTCAATTCCTTGATTTTTGAAGTCTTTTTATTATTTTTTTCTAAACTGCACAGTAAACTGCATTTTTTCAAAGCTTATCAATTTTTTGTAAAACTTACAGAATCAAACACTCTCTTCCGTTGAAAAACCATCTGATCTGAATTCTTTCATGAACTTTTTTCTTGCGGTAACTGTTACTGTAACTGACATAAGCGTAACTGAACTAAAGTCTCAAATATCTAATTAAACTATCTCCATTACGTTTTCATATATAAAAGACTAAAAACACATTTCCAGACACTCACATCTACTAGATTACAATACAGGCATTACTAGGCGCATTTCTTAAATTCTCATTCTCAGAGGCGAATACATAAACACGAATAACTGGGGAAAAGACAAAATAATGCTGCTAAAAGTAATTAAACTAATAAAGAATTAAAGACGCCTCAAAACATCTGAGTTGTTGTTTATGGCAGAAAATCTTACCCCTAAAATACATTTACCCCCCAAATTTGCAGACAGAAAGTCACCTATCTGTAAGGTATTTTCCTAATGCATTCATGTGACGTGTTTTCTTTCGGATATACGACTGAGTAAAAATTAAAAATAAATGAATAAATAGATAAAATATAAGTACCGTTATCTTCCCAATGAAAGTAGGAAATTTACAAGAACGTATTTATGAGTTTGTATATTTTCAGAAAATAAGACACCTACAATAATTCCGAAATGATCCAAATTTCGAACACAACAAATATCAAAATCTCTGAAACAACCTTTTATTTGGCGAGCATTTACTAAAACACTCAATCGATTTCGAGGGCAGCTACAGTACCTCCTCATCAGGAGAACAAAATATCTAGAAAGGGAAAGCAACCTCAGTAACGGCTTTTTTATAACCTCGGGTAGAACCACGCGCGAGGAGGCAACGCCATCTATGGGCAAAAATAATAATCAAGAATTATGTTAATAGAATTTTAAAAGCGTTAGGAAGCACTGGATTAGACTTAAAATCATTCACTAAACATGCTAAATCTTTGTGAATATGAAAAGCCTCAAGAAAATCCAATTCACCAACGGAAGAAGCTTTTTGGATAATTTTTGCAGATCCAGAGTCAACAAATATGTTAAATAGGAACACATACAATAGTGTATAAAAATATTAAATAAGTAATTGAGATTTTCATTGTGAGTAATGTGAAACTGCCCGTTGCACGCTATTTATTAACGTTTTGAAACGATATTGCAGAATCGTGTCTCGTGTTTCCTTAAATGTGCGTTATTAGCTCCATCGGTGTCCTACGAAAACGCAGGAGTTAGAAAATTAACGATTAACGGTTAAACATTCTAATAAAAGTGAGCAGGCCACTGAGTTCTTCGGATATCCTTATTTTCCAAGCACTCAGTGGCGAATGCCATTTGATGAGCTGTGCATTGTAATTCTTTCAAAGGAATTTATCTTCGAATAACCCCTTTGAAAAGTTGCAAATACACCTTTGTAAGCATCTAAAGCGCTACCTACATCTAAACCTTTACAAATTTGTGCGGCCCCTATGCACAATTTTCAAAACCGTGTTCTTAGACTTATAAATTTACATCTTTTTAGAACTGTGTTGCTGACAGGTCTTAATTTTGGCTCTCTCCATATAGGTATGCACCTTGAAGCAAAATGTGCAGTTATTTGTAAAATTAATACTCGATTCCAGTCCGTGACCATCCGGTTTCAATATGTACACCATTTATAATGAGTCCCCTTCGGTGCCGAAAATACAAGAATACAGATTATGTATTCTAGAGAACAGGCATTTTTCACGCAACTTAGTTTGTATGATTATTCTCATTATTCTCATTGAGCTTATCCACAGTTGCACTGAGCTCACCTGCAGCATATTGTGTTTTCATTCACTTGTTTCCATTTACTTTTAAAGACACAAGAGATTCGCTGACAGTATTATGGCCTGGTTAATCATGTAGTATGCGATCTACTGCTTTTAGTTAGTTAGTTATTCTTCAGATGTCGGGGGTAAAAATGGTTGTTATTTTGATCATTTCTTTTACCGCCATTTTATCGTACGTTTGGTTTAATGGCACCATCTAAGAAATGAGAAAACTGAAAAAAACAGTAGATGGCATACTACATGATTTCAGGCTATGTTCTTTGTCTTTTTGAAATATTGTCACTATTTCGAAAAGATGATTTTTAGTACACGTAAGATTTAAATATTCCTTATTGATTCTGCCTGGGTACTCTTCTATTAGCTGAAGGCAGTACGTTCTAAAGTAACATAAAATTATGTTTACTTAAATTCACTTAATTACTTATTTTTACTTAAAATTATTTTTACTCAAACACGAAGCACTTAAAATTTATCCTCACTAACGAAGAACACATTTATTCCTTCTACCATGTATTGGTCCACCAGCGGCCGACTGGTAAAGTCTCTGAACAATGGTAATTCGACCTGGAATCGAATTCCATTAGACGGTTTGGCTGCATGGTTCGTTTTCGTTATTTCCCCCATGTATAAAGTGAATACGCCCCAGCTTCCCCCAAAAAGTCCACCAGGAAGTTATTCGTCCCTATAGGCAGATAGCCTTCGAGTTGCTTTGCCTTAATCAATTAACCTAAACTAAGATAACTTACTATTTGTTTTCAACCCCTCTCTACTGCTGCGTAATCGTTTAATACATCAAAATTTGTATATTTTTAAGTAAAAAAGAATATTTATATCTTCACTGGGTTATATCACTTGAAATCAAGCGTTTTAGTCAAGTTTATTGCAAAACTATCCAATTTTCCTGCTTTTCCTTTTTTACATCAATGTGCTCTAATCCTATAAATAAAATTACACAGATCATAAATAAAGTAAACAATATTTTATTACCTAATGCAACAAAAATAATTTTTTTGGCTCTTTGATAAAATTTGTTGTTGTTATGCCCATAACAAGAAGAAATGATTTTTTTCGAATGTTGTTAATTCTAAGTGTAATATTTACAGTTGGAAATGCACAAATTATTAGCAGTAGATATAAATACTTTCATATATTAATGCAATAAAATAAAAGTATTCATCATAAAAACACCGACTGTGGTACTGACGGCAATATAATAGATTTCTTGTCTAAGAATAATTACGTTTTACAGCAGCTTATCGCGAAAATGCTTGTATTATTGATGCAAAAGCAGCTTCGCAATTACATCTGAAGATTATTCTCGCTTTACGTCCTGAATCTCTAACAGAAATCACTTCTAAGCGGAATAAATATCTTATTCGCACGCGAGAAGTTGGGAAATTTCCGTTCAGTGGTGATTTTCTCATGCTTGGTTGTTGAACTTTTGAGCTATACATTTGTTTAACACAAAGTGCAATAACTCTCTCTTCCATAAGCAGTGAGTTCGTGTTGAGAATTTTCAAAAGAGAATACAACGCTTTATTAAAGCTTGGAACATGCATGTTTAATTATTTCTCAACCATTTCTATAGTTACTCTTTTCGAAAGAGAAATTCAAGGAAAGCATATTAACAAAATACTTTGCATGAATAAAAGAATAAAGTACAGCTAGTGGAAAATTTTTCTTAATGTCTTATAGCTCCATTTCGGTAAAACAATAACCATATTCAATACTGTATAAACTCGATTATTTTTTATTAAATTCCTACTATTATTTCACACTCTCCCTATACCTTTTTCAAATTTTCAATCGTTAATCAAATGCTTTTTATTCATCCACTCAAGTTCAAATACATTTTTTTTAAACTTAAGTGGATGACACTTGATGTTTATACAGTTTTTTCACAAGATTCAATTCCTACTTATTTATTCCTGTTTATCGGAACTAAAGATATGTTATTTTTATTACATATATCATAAGACTTATAAATAATGAACGTTTATTAGGAATTCTCACGTACTGTAAAAATTAATTTTATAACAACTTGTAGATAATAGTACATGACTGTTATAAATGGGATTGTAATAGTTAACAAAAATAAGTGCCAACGGTAAGACGGAGTTCTAAAGATTTTTTAAAGTGTATGGAATTAAAGAATTGCAGTTTTATAGAGTTGGATGAAGGGAATATAATGTCCCATTATGTAGCGAAAATTCTCCCCGTTTTTCTGTGGTAACGTGATAATAATATATGTTTAAATATAACCCTTTAAAATGTCCCTTCCTTCACAAATGGGGAATGCAAAAAGAAACTACAACACAACGCAAGTGAAGATTAGAGAAAGAAAAACATAAGCGCCAAGAAAAGCTTCCTACGAAAACTCTTCGCAGCAGGTCAAGCATATGTCGCCTTGAGTCGTGCCACTCGAGTCGTGTGAAATCATTAGATGGAATATTGATTGAAGAAGAACTGAACTCCTCGAAACTCACTGGAAAGGTTCCTTGCAATAATGAAGTATTATAAGAGATGGATAGAATGAGAAATTATACACTACCATCAGCTTTAGAAACGAAAAAATTTTAATAATGTTAATAAACAGTAACTAAAATAAATTTTTTTATTCGCCTAAGTAGGAATTGACTTTAAAAAATAAATTTATATTACTTGTTTACCTTATATATATAATAAATAATAGTTTAATAACAATCTGAAATTTTTCTGTTTTAAATATAAGATATTAAAAAACAGATTTAAAGAAATTAATATCAATAGTTTAATGACATAAATGAAATTAGTTACCTGCTATTAGTGGCTGAAGACATATTTATGAAATTAATGCTTTCAGAGCAGCTATTTAAACAATGTCTATTGTAATGGCAGGACTTAGGTCCTTATTAAAGGTCTTCTTCGAAAGTTTACTTCAATCGGAAGATCCAGATAGCGTATCCTGGCAAGAGCACTGCACTTTTTCACATCTCCTGCTCCGAAATAATATGCCTAATGATCTCTACAGTGGCGCTCGAACTAAAGGTTCGTCACCACCAGCATTTGATAACTGGTTCCTTTCCTCTAAAGTTGTCCTTCAAGTGAAATATTTTCTCTCTCCTTACCGCGTGCCTTCTTGGCGTAATTGAAAATCACGTCAGACTAACAATCGGAAGGTTCAAAGACTGGAATCTGGGGAGGTAGATAATAAGTAGAACTGTTTAATTTCGTGTTCTGGGATCTCTTGAGAAAATTCAGCTCGACTCGCCGTTGGTGCTGATGCTTCACCGATTTAACAAATGTATTCAGCTGTTAAGAGTTGTGCTGGTGTTCTAGTTAGACTATTACATAATTTTTTGTAAGAGGCTGACAACGCCTATTATTCATGTTGAAACTTCTCAACGCGAGCCTCATGAGGATCATGTTTAACGAAATAATTACTCAATTTTCTGGATAGCCTTAGACATTGTTTTACTAAATCTGCATTTAGAACTCGATCACTTTCCTCATTATCACTACGATCTGTGCGATTAGGTGTCTCAATGTCAACATCCAATATTTTATCTTCGCTTAAGGATTTGTTGACAAATTATTCATCAGTATCGTAGAAAGACGAATAATCGAATCATCTTACACTAATTGCTGAGAAATTCAGTGGTATTAGGGATGATGGGATGTTTGATTTTTACAACGTTGTATTCAAACGGCTTTCCAACACGCAATTCAGAATTGCTGTTTTTAATTCAATTACAGCTAATCCAAGTAGACTGATAAAATGCTTAACCGAAAACTCTTAGAAATGGATCTGGCCAGCTAGTATTAAATCAAAATGACACATGTAAAAAAGGAAAGAACTATTTATTTTGAATCCATCTTAAGTTAAACTGGTTTAAAAACGAATTAAATGTATTTACAGATGAAGAAATCGTTTTTATGGGAAAACAATTTATACTTTATGTAAAGAATACCCTGCATATTAACAAAAATATTAAATTTAGTATGAGTTTTAAAGCCTATGACTTATTATAGAAAGAATATTAATTACCGAAAAGTCTATTTTGATTTTTCTTAGACTACCTGCAAGGATTTGATTACAGACAAGACCAAAACATGCATTTCAGAAATGAATTTCTTTCACATAGAAGTAGTTTTTTTTATTTTATCATCCAATTAATTACATTCCAGACCTAAAACTCACATGAGAAAATTAAATAGTTGTTGATCCATGTGGCAATAGACTTTTACCTTCCACGTTATTAAACTCATTGCTTATAATATAAGAAAAAGTATTAGATAAATTTTAAATTTAAATTTAGACAACGTTCAGCCCTATTTTGCGTTGTTCAGACTTGATTTGCAGAAAAGCTATTTTCATTTTCAGGGAATTGATTAAAACGATCTGACTTTCAGGATTCGTTTTCAAGGTGCAAAAACACTTGGCTTAATATTTATCTTTAATATCCACAGAGCAATTCTGATCTGGAACGAAAAAGGATAATTGCCATTCAAAGACTGTAGGTGGCAGAGAGATTTCAATAAAACGAATTTCGATCGAAGCTTAAATTTTGTTTAAATTTTATTAAACTCCATATAGTAACAAGTGAATTATTAAATATAGATCTCATTTCAGTGAAATTTAATTACAGTAAGAATATATGATTCTTACCATTGTAGAAAGTACTTTAAAAATAGCTTTAGAATATAAAAATCAATAACGGGAGGAATTGTTTAACTGATTATATTATATATATCGCAGAAGAACTTCGTAACGAGAGTTGAGAATGTTGTGATTTATGGTGCAGAAAATGAGAAAAATCAATTGTGCTGTCATCGAAATGAAACCGTGGGTTTATCGGTTACCAGTTGGACGTACTAATTTCATGGATGAATTAAGGTCCACCTCATTTTATTTCCGGGTGTATTGTAGAGAATGCTAGGTTTTTTAGTACAGGAAGTATGAAAATTCAACTTTTAAAGAATTATCGTCATTCTCTATGCGTACTTTCGGGGTGTAACTGGTGGGTCACTCAACTAGCATTCAAAACATTCATCGTTAGAACCGCGGTGACAGCATATACGATTTTTCATATTTCTTGCACAAAAAATTTTAAAGCATCTTTAGAGGTGGCACCCGACTAAAATGAGGTGGACGGTAATTTGTCAGCCTCAAACTTTGACCGGCCTGGTCTCGTTTTACTCAGCTAGTTATCCTTTACGTGGAGTCGAATACAGGAAATTATCATTTTCCATTATACTTACTCTGATGTGTTACTGATAGCACGACCGGCTAGCAATCGAAAAACACGTTGTTCTAATCCCAGCTACAGTACAGTTAATGTTTAACTTTTCCGGCTGCGTAAAAGACCTAATATATCTTAAGAACTGGGCCTTCCCAGGATTTGAATATTTTCCGGAATGTTGACCACTTAAACTGCCAGAATGCACTAAGGAAACCACGATAGTTCTGTATGTTGGTGTCAAGTTCTATTTTTAGTGCAGAAAGTATCGCAGAAATATGAAATATAAACAAAAAATAAATAACTGAACACAATATGTGCCGTTAGGTGTTATTTCTGTTAATGCTATAAACATTAATAATGCTAGTTCCAAACTTTTACTCAAAAATGCAGATCATTCTTTAATAATTAAGTTGTTACAATAAAAAAATAAAAATAATTTATATTAAATTAAAAATTTAAAAAAAAATTTGAAAGGTTTCAGATTTTACATTATGCCCAAAGGGGCATTTTTTGAAGGTTTTCTGCGCTACCTTTATTTATTAAATATCACGTTTTTCGCAATTAAACCATAAAATTCAGGTCAACAGCAATGTCGCAAAATAATTTTAAAATGAGCATGTCTTTAGAATTTCCGATACACAGTCTCGTGCGCTGGAGATATTTCTTTTTCCTTACAGTGTTGCCACTGCTCGCTTTGAAACCGATCAGTTTCTTAATCAAAAATTCGTTAAAGTGTTGCAAAATAATATGAAATCGATAATAAAACAAATTCCAAATTTGGGTTTCCAGATGACCATATTCGGAGGATGATTAAGTTATTTGAAATTGGATGGTTCTAGGTCCCGTTGTTTTATCACAATGCAAGAAACACGCATACATTTTTGTAAATTATTCATTACTTAATTTCTTTAAGTATAATACCGGGCTGAAATATTTGGTGGCAACAGTTTGAAAAATGAATCAACGCAAAATGCCAAAACGAAATTAATAGCCCATCCATCTGAGCTAAGGCTCCTTTGGGTTAACAAGGAGTTTAATAAAATTTAGAGAAAATTTAAACTTCGATTGAAATTCATTTTATAGGAATCTCTATGTCTTCTGTAGTCTTTAAGCGGAAATTGTCCTTTGGCTTCCCACAGCAGAATTGCTCTACAGCTATTAAAAGCAAATATCAAGCCAAATGCCTTCGCATCTTGAAAAAGAACACTGTAAGTTATCTCATTACTGGAAAATTAAAACAGTTTTCCTGAAACTCAAAGTTAAACTATGCAATATAAGTAAATTTAAAATTTGCGTACTTTATTACATTTGTAAGCAATGAGGCTTAATAACATGGAAGGTAAAGATCTAATGCGTCATGGATACACAACTACAGATATTTCGCGTTTGAGTTTTTGGTTTGAAAATTAATTATATTTAAGATAAACTAAAAACTACTTCCATATGAAATAGCTTCACTTCCGAAGTACATGTTTGTTGTCTTGCTTATTATTTAAAGCCTGCAGCGTGACCTAACAAAATAAAAAAAGAACTAATGAGATTTTTCGGTATTTAATACTCTTTCTGTAATAAGTCATAATTTTTAAAACTCACGCTGAACTAATGTAATTGTCATAAATATTTCAAAATATAGAAAAGAGACTAATTGCAACAAAGTTTAATCAAAATAATATTTTAATACACGGAAATATGTCACACGACATTCAGCCAACTCAACATCAATAGCCCAAAGTATAACTAGCTCTGATTTTCATTAACAGTGTGGAAGCGTATTGAGTTACTCTATTAATAGAAAGGGGCATAAGATCACCCTTTAGTCAAGCATAGTGGACCGTGCTATATTAATTGGCCGTATGTTTGATCATCGATTCTGTAGTTCTGGTTATCGGAAGTAATTTGCTTTTTAACAAATTTATTAAGTAAGAATGCTAAATATAGAATTACAGTGATTTAAGTTCGAAACTATCACTAAATGGTTGCAAATGTTTGAGTTTTCTGTAGATTTCTTAATTGTGATGAGTTTAAGGCGAATGGTGCCCTGCGATTAGGGAAAAACAATGAAAAAACCAATTTTCTGAATTTTTCCCTAAAAATATGCTTTTACGAGTTTAATTTACCAAGAAATTTTGAAATAATGTTACCATAGGGAACGGCATAAAATGCTTTTCAATATTTTCACAGCCCATTAAATTTTACACCCATCTCAGTGTTCTAATTCTTAATTGGCTCATTTATTTATTAAATATCAGTGTGGAAAACAAGGAAGGTAAATATGCATCCATAACAATCAGTAAACTTTTTACATCTGCAATCTGCATGATTTTAAATACGCAGCGAAATTTGAATTCCCCCTCCCCCATTTCAACTTGCAGGTTTCTCCAATTTATTCAGCTCGGCAAATATTTCTGCGAGTAATCAGTCCACTTTGACATGCTTTGTCAGAAATGGAGATTACTTGCGATTAACATAAGTAGACAGTGGCTGCCTAATGAAAATTATTAAATTCCTGACTATGGTATTGCTGAAAATGGCGCTAGAACAAGCATTAGACTCTTAATTAATTAAAATGCTCCTAAATTAATTCAAAATGAAATTTATGTGTGATAAAAATTGTTAAAAAGCGAAAATATCGTGTAAGCTGCTAAGCGGTACTAAATGAACAGACTGTGTTCATTCAAATTTCAAACTATACTTTTTTATGTTTACTAAAGGGGACATATAACATAAAAATTTTCAATTTTAGACTAAGACAGAAGAATCCGAAAACATATAATTTATGCATGTTTCGAAATTTTAAAAACCGAAATCCTTCAATAAGAAGTACACTGCTCGACATTGTAAATGCAACGCCAAGAAGGAGTGGTCAGAAATTTATGCAAATTTTAGAGTAGATGCACGTCACTGTTGTGAGTTATGCGAATGATGTGAAATGCGCAGCTCTCCGACGCACGTGAAGTAAAATATAAAGGAAGGAACGTACAGAATGTGCAATATTCGTGTCATTATTTCTGCCAGACGAATTATCGAAGAAAGTTGTTTTTTGTCCCGGAGGATACGTGTAATAGGAGAGAATGCCACGCCGCCGCCAACGAAGGCACTTTCAGCAGATAGACGACTTTACGAGGGGTATGGTAATCGGACAGAGAAGGGCGGGTTGGTCCTTACATCCAATCGCAGCTGATACCCACATGGATGCGAGCACGGTGCATCGGCTATGGCGAACATGGTTGGAATAAGGAAATTTGGGAAGAAGGATGGGTGCAGCCAGAGTGACGTCAGCACGCGTGGATCGACGCATCCGCCGACAAGCTGTGGCGGTCCCGCAAGTCACTTGTACCGTCACATGTGCAAGATACCTTGGATGCTCCCGTATCGACCAGAACCATTTCCCGTCGATTGGTTGAACGTAGCCTGCCCTCACGGCTTCCTTTAAGAAGACTGCCATTGATCCCACAGCATAGACGCCAACGTTTAGAATGGTGCCGGACTGGAGCCATGTGGATGACAGAATGGCGAAACTTCGTGTTCTCAGATGAGTCACGCTTCTGTTTATCGAGTGACAGTCGCCGCATACGTGTGTGGCGTCGGCGTGGAGACAGATCTACTCCGGCAGTAACTGTGGAACGCCCCACCGCGCGACAACGTGGCATAATGGTTTGGGGCGCTATTGCCTACGCTTCCAGGTTATCTCTAGTTCGTATTCAGGACACTATGACGGCTCAACGATATTTGGATAATGTACTGAGGCCGGTGGCAATCCCCTACCTTCAGGAGCTGCCTAATGCAATTTTTCA
>KK118338.1:289355-337082 GCA_000611955.2 Stegodyphus mimosarum | reverse complement strand
ATTACTTCCGATAATTAAGTGCATAATGAACATATCACATTCTTCAGGAGAAAGTTATGATCAGAACAAATATTTAATATATAGTAAACTTAGCTGTTTTCGCTTAATTTTAACAGTACAAGGGAAAATCAGATTAAAATATGTTTCAAGATTTGCAGTTTGTAGACTTGCACAAAGCTTCGTTGCATAACAAATTTCTAGTACAAGCTCTATGGACTTTCATACAAATTATAAACTCATTTCGGCTCTTTTATGTTTACCTTTCCCACGTTCGAATTTTATTTCTTGAAAAGTTAGTGAAAGTAAAAGCTAATGGTAAAAGATGTATTTTAAAATTTGTCACTTGCATTCTTAATATACAGAATATACAGAAGTATATACAGTATATACAGAAGCATAAGCAGGAATTTAAACAGCGGACAACCTCCGCTACTTCTGCTGTACCCGTAAATTTTATATCAGCGGCGACTCCTCAAATGTTAGTTAAACTTCAATATTTTTGGTTTATGTTAAATGTGTGATTTTCTAGTCTAAGAATCTTAAGATACTCTAAGACATGTAATGCTATTAGAGGCTTTATTATAGTGTTGCATGCGTACAGGTTCGTAATATGTAGATTGAATGCACACAGGTCGAATGATAGGTTGATAAAATTTATTTTATCAAAAGAAACAATTCAGAGTTCTGGAATTTTTCACAAAAGTACTCGTACAGGTGTTCACAGTAACACAGAATGCATTCAGTAGTTACACTTCAAATTACTAAGAACGTCAAACACAAAGCAAGCAAAGTGTATCTAAAAAGCGAAGCTTTCGATACTCCGAAGTCGCTCTCAACTAACAAGTCACAACAAAAACAACAACTGATCAGATGCTGTCCCCTGCCTTTTACAGTTTTCACCCGGCAGCAGAGATATTTCTAATACTTTCTGCGGATATTGTTCGGAGAACAGCCTTGACGCCAAAAAAGGGAGAACAGCTTACTATGGTATGGCAGGCAATAGTTGTCATTCGATGACGTACTTCCTCTAGGGAGACAGTCGTAATACTTTTCCCTTGTTAAGGGATTATCTGTAGTATTATTATTTATTATTGTGGTATAGTAATTAGTATTTATTATTGTAGTATAGTAATTAGTATTTATTATTATGGTATAGTAATTAGTATTTATTACTGTAGTAGTTATTATTGTAGTATTTATTCTGTAGTATTTACTTTCGTTGGTATGATGAAATGTCGCCCATACCCTTAAAGAAGCCAAGTTGGCACAACCAAGGCTGTTCTCCGAACAATATCCCTTTCTGCTTCTCGAAATTACTAGAAGGCATATGGGGGCCAGATACAGTTACAGCTAATATTGTGACCAATTACATTCATTCAATTACAATACCTATTACGGATTGGACCAAAATGTCTTCAGGTGGTCGCGGCGACAAAAATTAATCGCCAAAATTTTTGCCAGGTTGGCAATATCTCCCTAAATTGGCAAGATAGCCATTTACAGACTTGCCCCTGTATTCTTATTTTTCCGCAAGTTTAGCTCTATCAGATTTTCATGTTCATATTGAAACATTTCACACATAATTTCACTAAAATTAACCTTATATGCACAAAATTCGTAACAATATGTTCAAATTATGACCTCATATTTTTCTTCTAAGTTAGTTGGTTTTGAGGGTTCGTGAATAAATACTACTCTTAAAATGGTATTTATTTATTACTTAGTGACGCAGCCTGATTATACGATTTATTACTTATTTTATTTAAATTAAAAACGAAGAATAAAAAAATATTAGGTGTTTGAAGCTTCTGTACTAACCGTAATAAATGTGATATTTTAGAAATATATATTCTCCAAATATGTTATAAATGCATAACTCTTAATATGTTATAAATATATAACTCAAAATATGTAACTGTTTTAATAGAGAGGGAAAGATGAAATAACAAAGAGTACATTTATTTTTCTAAATGGCGTCCTAGAAAAGAATGAGATAACTGCATGACTAAGAAGCAATTAAAAGAAATATGTAAGTGTTTCAAGATGATATCGACAGCAATTAATTTCTACTGAAACAACAAAAATTTCAATTCTATGTTAGAAATGTTCATAAAATGATATCTTATTTAACGAAGGTCGGAATTTCCTGTACCAGCGATGTTAAATGTCCCGTTTTTAAGGTATATTTTCCAAAAACCTGCTATAAATATACATTCGAAATATTCATAAATGTTTTTCTATAGCACTAAAATAAGCTTAATATAAAATTTTGGTCCCATTCTTCAGTTCCCCTAAAAATCTATATAATATATAAAATATAAACATTTTTTGAAAGGGAAGAGGAATTCTTTTTTCAGAAAAGCTCATTTTGATTTAAATAAGGATACATATCAAATGTATCGTAAAGATTCCATACATATGTAGGAAAGTATTTATTAAAAATTGAGAATCGAAGTATTAAAAATCACTTCACAGGGAGAAAAAGTAAAAGAAAATTTCGTCTCCTTTAGTGTGTGGAACCCAGTGCTGATGTCTTGCACAAACTTAGATAAAGCCCTGACACATTTGATTCTGGTAGCGATAAAATGAGATAATTTTGGAAATGTGATAAATTAGTCATCTTTGAAAAGGTAATAAATTAAATATTGTATCAGTTCCCTAATTTTATCCCTTAAATTTATCTATCATTACTAGACCGTTTAACCGTAATCGAAAGAAAACAGAATTAGCGTTTAAGTAACGGCACATTGCGAAAAAAATTGGGAAAGTTCTATATCTCCCGTTCTACTGGACCGATTGATGAAATTCGAATTGCGTTTTTCAAATCTCAAAAGCGCGACTTAGGATATGTATTAGATTTACATACAGCATTGTCCTAATATAGGTATTTTAACAATTTCGATTTTAACATATTTCGATTCTACGACTCAAATTATGCCAAACTGCCAAGCTTTGTAAAAATCGTACGAGTAATTTTTAAAAATATAGTTGTCAAAATTTTAGCTCCTCAATGTTAATTCAATTTGATATGTATTTAATAATATCTCTTTTTTTATTAAACTTACATGATTCCTTTTTTCAAAATTCCAAATTTAGGTTCATTCTAAATAAAGTTCCTCATTTTTTATGATTTACTTTTTAAATTTGTATTTTAAAACCACTTTTATAATTTTTTTCGAAAAACATTTTGAATTTTAAGCTATAGAATTTTTACCATCATCTTAAAGTAGATATATTTGTAAGCATACCTGCAAAAAATTAGTATTTTATTCAAAAGTTTCTAGGATATACGGAATTTACATATTGGCACGCTTTGATGTACGCACTTACATATTGGCATATTTGTTATACGCAATAACTCCAAATGTGGTTCAAGTACTTTGTTAAAATTATTTGAAATAATGAAACTTTTTTTCCGCTCGTTTACAATAAAAAGAGGAAAGTAAAATAGGTTCCTTTAAATTAAGAAGTTCGTTAAGTGAATTATTCTTGGCGCAAACTGAAAAAAAATGCCCCAAGATAAATTTCTTAATTTCTCCATATATTTCGCACCAAATTTTACAAAGTTTCATATTTAGGCGTAATTTGAGTCGTAGAATCGAAATATGAAAACAAATTGCCATGTCATTTCAGAACAAGTCCGATTTTGTGTCAATGTATCTATCTTAGAACAATGCCATATATAAATCTAATATATATCCTAAGTCGCGCTTTTGAGACATGAAAAACGCAATTTGAATTTCGTCCATTGTCTCAGTAGCACGAGAGATATAGAACTGTCTCACATTTTTTTTTTCGCAGTGTACATTCAAATTACTGTATTATCCTTCACCTGGTTGCCTTCGCCGATGAATTTTAAGATCGGTCATGGGACATTCAATAACAATGCTGATTAAGTTGTTACAGCATATATTATCTTCCAGAGATCGCTCTATTCTTACGCTCACATATATACACACCAAAAATATTTCAAGTAGTTCTATCATATTTTTCCTTACCGTTACTCTCTGAGAAAGTAAAAAGCATTTCAAACAAATCCGTCACATTTCTTGATTATTTTTCCTTAAGGCAGTCTAATAGTTCATATGTCGATATCCTTCATTTTACTGCTTGTACAAAATGCAGGTCCTATTTCGAGTTCAAACACATACTGTCTTGTTAATTAAATTTCATTGCTATAACCAACAGCAAACGTACGGAAGACTTCGTTGAAAGAAATTACGGCATTCCCTCTTGCATTCTTATGGTAAAATCGTTAGGAAGTCCAGTTATAATCTGAAAGCTGAAATAAGTAGTAATTAGAAGATCCTCCCATTAACTTCAAGGTCGCAGTTACTTTTAACGTTTGCCGCTTTCGAAATTACTAAGGCTTTAGTGGCCGAATGGTTTAAACTGCTGAATACTGGGAATTCGACTCAAGTTTATCTTAGGCAAATGGGCTGATTGCATGATTGGTTTCGTGATTTCTCCATTGTAAGGTGAATCCGAGTTAGTTTACGTAGAATGCCTCCACGAAGACAGGCTTCCCTTAGGCAAACAGCCCTTCAATACTTTACTACATTTAAATAGCTTAACTTAACCGAAGCTACAAGCAGTTTCTATAACCTTTTGCGGCAAATAAAACTATCTGGTAGATTGATTGCGTATTGTGGAAATATCCACAGTACTGTTAAAAAGAAACTTTTGCTTTTGTCTTCTAAAAAAGCAAGGTAAGAAATGTGGCCAAAGGATTTTCAAATACAAGCCTAACGACATGTGATATCATATAATTTTATTTTTGCAGTTCAGAACGCGTAATAGAAATTTGAAATTAATTTTTTTAATAATTAGAAATATTTACTCATATGATACTAAATATCTCACCCAAAAAATAAAATCGAAGATTATAACATGGGTTGACAATATTTTCTGTATTGTAGGTATTACGGCTCGTGGATCCCAATTATTGTATACCAGCTGATAATCATATATCTAAAATAATTCCAATTCTATTGCTATTATGAAGTATGGTTGGCAACACTTTCTGCGTTGATTAGGTGTGACTTTTTTCGTGTAGTATAAACAATACTGGACCTGTTTTCATGTATAATATTTTTTTTAAGGCTAATCAACTTTAAGTTCCTGTAAAAATAAAATACATCTAGCTCTCGATTAATCAGCTCAAATTAACAGAGTCTTGTCTAAAAAGTGAGATAATTATGTTTATTACGGACCGATAGCAAAATTACTATGATAATCCATCACTGTAAAATGGAAGTTTCTAAGGAAAATACGAACAAAAAAGAGGGGGAGAAACAAAAATTCCATGGGAACAGAGCAGTGGCTAGCACATAATGTCCACCATAAAAGCCTTAACAAAAAACTAAACGTTCTAATCGATTTCCTTTTCTTTCCCTCCCCCCCCCACTTTTTTGATGGAGTTTGAATGCAATGCTATTGTTAGAGTTCTATCATAAATATTGTTTTTTTACTGCCCTTTTCGAGTAATCGAGTTCAGTAGAGTTTCGAGTTCTTTAAGCATCTTCAAGAATGCTTCATTTCGAGTTTTATACGTTTTTGCTTTATTTACAATACGCAGTTACAATAACGAGCTCATTTTCCAGATTAAACTTCAAAACACACGTAAATTGTTAACAATATTTTTTTTCTAATTATACTCAGATTATTAGCCCAAATGGGCGTTAGCCTAGAAGACTTATTAGCTTCGAAACGACATTTAATCATTTATACGGCTACCTAGAATCATTTTAAATGTCCGCATCAGTTTTTTAATTGTTGCCACCAAATATTATCGCCCTGTATTATATTTAAATAAACTATATAATGAAGAATCTTCATGAATATATGCATGTTTCTGGCATTGTGAAAAAACAACGTTGCCTAGAGTCATCAAATTTTGAACAACATAGTCCTCCAGCCGACTATGGGCACCTATAAGACCGAATTTTGAATTTGTTTTATTGCTTATTTCACATTCTGTAAAACTTAAATGAATTTTTTATTAAAAATTCAACAGTTTCAAAGCGAGCAGTAACAACACTGTAAGGAATAAAACATTTTATCTCCAGCGTGTGAAACTGTCTATCGAAAATTCTAAAGACATGCTGCTTTTAAATATTTTTAGCCTAATGTGGTGTTAGACCAAATGCTCTTGAAACGCATATATGTCTGTAAATGAATTTAAAAAAAACTCCCATTTGGGAGTAATCTGAAAGCTTTCAGATTTTTTTATATTTATTTTTTTCCCTTGTTTTTTAAATTGTTACTTGATTAACCGTAATTTTGAGTTAACCGTGCACTTCATTCCAGGTATTACCACAGTTAATAAGGAGGGGAAGTGACCAACTAAGCTTTTAACTTTTGATAAAGTCAAAGCATTATTGTGAAATGATGAAAACAAATGACTCAGTTTGTGCAGTTAAAGTACAGCTTTGTAGACGTTGCATGCAAAGTATTCATATGTATATAGTACTTTTAATTTAATTACATTAGCTGAATTTTCCATTTCTATATAGGTGGCAGAAATGACTGAAAAACCAAATTCCATATTAAATATTAAAGCAATATTTCTTTTCAAAGCTGACAGAACATAATTTTTTCTAAATAATTAATTGGGATTAAATTACACTCTACGAAGGGAAGGGGAGAAAGACGCTCTTAGAAGTTTTCCAAATTGATCGAAATCCGGTTGATGTGATGCAAAGAAATTGGATGTTTTATTCAGCAGATAAAGCTACATGTAACAAATAAATCAATGATGCATTAGCCTACCTCTGGCCCTTATGCAAGCTATAGAACTTGGAACTGGCTCACAGAAGTGGCGGATGACCTTAGATTATTCTTTTAAAAACTCTTTAGAATTGTCAAGATAAATCCACGACATCCCGGAACGGTCGGAGATGCCTGCTTATTAGATCTCATACGTGCTCTATTTATAATCTTCCTTCGGTGATCTAACTGGTGATAGCAATTGATAAGCATGAAAACAATCACTAAGTATGATTTCCCTGTACGACCAGGCAACTCTGTTTTAAAATGTGAACCCGGGATGCCTTTAAATGAAGTGTAATACAAGGTGTCACAGAATATCTTCTACGTAACGCCGTGCTGTAAAGATGTTACAGATGGCATCAAAGAGGCCCGACTATCAAATTAAATGGCACCGCCGATTTAAACGCCCTGTTTTCAAGCTGTGTGCAACAGGTGAGAATCTGGTTAGTACCCCACGGATGTCCTGGGCATTTTGAGGTACATCGTCGCTTGTCATCATAGCTCAGTTCGAAGCGGGACTCATTGCTGAAGACCATTTTATTTCAATTAGAGAGATTTAAAGTTAAACAAACACGGCTCCTCTAAAAACACACTTGTCGGTGGCTAAAGAGGAAAGGCAGGCCACGCAATGGCCATCGCCAGCGTAGACACTGTTCTCTGAGCCGCCTATCAATGGTCTGCGCTGCCAGTGGTGTTCTGTTTCCACGTTTTACCGGTAATAATAACCGCTGCATCAGCCTGTTTGACAACAGCTCTGCCTGACATTATATCTTCTCCCTAGAACGACAGTTTCAATGGATTGGTTTGGTTGTTTGAGCTTGGCAGCGATGAGGCAGCGCCATTGCCCAGCAACTCTGTACAACAACGGGGAGACAAGTGTCACCGTTTACTGTGATCAGACGCCTTCACAAAGAGGGCTTATTCGCCCGCCGTCCTGAACGCTGCCTCCCGTTGAAAGTTGGTCACCGACGCCACCGATTGCAAATGATCAATGGAGTCGTGTCCTCTTTGCGGATGAGAGTCGGTATAGTACCAGAAGCGATTCTCAACGCGTTTTGATTTGGAGAGAGGACCCGTAACGGTGGTCCTGGAGTTCTTGTCTGGGGAGGCATTATGCTGAACGGGCGAACTGAGCTCCATGTTTTCGACAGAGGGTCTGTAACCGTTGATCGCTGTTGTCAGGAGGTACTCCTTCCCCATGTGCGTCTGTTCCGAGGTGCCATTGGCCCAGACTTCATTTTTATGGATGACAATGCACAGCCACATCGGACTCTTGCTGTTGAGGAACTACTGGAAAGTGAAGATATCACTCGAATGGATTGGCCAGCGTACTCCCCAGATTTAAATCCCATCGAACATGTGTGGGATGCTTTGGGGAGACGCATTGCAGCACGCTTACATCCTCCGGAGAACACCCAATAACTCAAACAGATGCTGATTGAGGAAAGGAATGTTGCACTAGCTGGTTCTGAGTATGCGGAGACGGTGCGAACAACCATTGCAGTGAGGGGAGGCCATGTCCCATATTAAGGAACATCTGCCTGTTGTTCTCCCTCTTGGATAGACAATCATGAGTCACATACTATGCGTTCAATAAAGCTTGTTTTTCTTTGATTTCATACCGTATGCATTGTATTCCTTTTTCAGCCCCGATGCTTTCGCCATCCTTTATGTACATAATACTCTCCTTCATTTCTGCATTTCATGTCTCTCTCAGTTGATTTCTCGTGGAGTTATGGCAAAAAACCCTGCTGTTGCTTAAGTTTTGCACACCAGTGTATTTGGAGGGTTCTATGTTAACATCAAAACAGAGTAAATAACTGGTGTCATAGATTTTTATTAGTGCCCTCAACATTAGCTAATTACACTTGGCATAGAGGTAGTGGACCGTGAGTTTTAAATCTGAACATTTGGTACTTAATAACATTAAGGGCTTTTGCAATGCACTCATCTTTAATTTCCTCCTTAGGGCAGTCATATGATAACCCTCGAGCAACAACCTTCACAGGTTTAACACGTTTAGCATGTAGTATGCAATACTGTATATCATCGGTATCTAGGTATCTCGTAACCTCACAGTGATGATCCACAGTGAGTGGTAATCATTTTAAGAAATCACCCAGAATTTCTGTTTGTAAAGACAGCATTTAGTCCATTGCTGAGTTTCTTAACAAAGTCATTAAAATTTAATTGGGGGGAATAACTTTAATCGGAGTTATTCGTTAATCGAAATTATTCGTAAGAACATATTAACGTTATAGTAGTTTATCGTTATCTTCAGCATTAGCCACTATCAACATTCGTATCCATATTATCAATATTTTCATCAGCTTTTTCAGTATTATGTTCACTACAATTAAAGCTAGCAAATTTATTCGAGATTGCAATATCAACATTTTTTTAGCATTTTACTTGGCCTGGCGGTCTCCCTAAGGGAAGTAAATGCGTCCGACCACGTGGTTTATCTTCTGCACGTTTTTTATAATTACGTTTAAGTTTACTAGATTTTTCTAATTCTTTACTGTTTTTAACAACATCAGAGAACAGTAATTCATTAGAAGTACTGAGTTTATTAGCACATCGGAAATAGAACTATTATGTGCCCTCAAAGGTTTCGCACCTACCTAATAAGTTCTTGCGTTTGGCTTCCATTTCCTTAATTTCAGTTTCAGTGAAGAGTCTTTCAGACATAGCACCCACATTATGATTTTCCTTAATAGCTAAATCACAAATATTAGGTAGTATTTCACTGAAATCCATATTGCTTTTTAGAAATCCACACCGTCCAATTCCTTTTTAGCGAGCAAGTCCTTAAGTATTTCATCCATGTCTGAAGGTTCCATTTTTAGATTACTACAATAATCCTTACTATCGCGAAACTAAATCATACACATCTCGTGTTTCTATAATTTAAATCACAGAACACCAGAATACACCAGCGTAGAAAGTAAATTCAAAAACATTCAGCACGGAACACCATAGGCGTAGAATGTAGAAAACACATACTCACAAAGGAGTTCCTGTAAAACACCTCATGACACTTTTCTATTATATGTGTGTGAAACTGAATTCTCTTAAAATAATTTTAAGCAAATAAATGGGAAGTTGCGTATTAGTTTATGCATGAGAAGCATAAAGAACAAATGTTTATTATATATTTATCAGAATCCATACTGACATACCACGGAAAAGTTTTTAAAATTAATTTAAATATATTGCAATTTTAATCAATATCAATATTTACATATCTTGAAAAATGTATATTTGCATAGCTTTAAAAAAGCATTTCATTTAATTTTCATTATATTATTTAAAACTTTTAATCATATAATCACAAGGAAGCCTAAAATACTTGACATGTATATAAATTCCTTGAAACAACTAAAAATTACAAAGTGGGTAAAAAGCAATTAGTATGAATTTAAAGTCTCAGTTTTCTACTAAGATACAGGTTCCCTAGTACTATATAAAAGGAAAATTTTTTGTTTAAGTAGTTAAAAATCACAGTATTTCAGCTTGAAGCGCATCTTTGAGAAAATGATCCTATAAACCTATGAAATGAGAAGAATTTTCGAATTTGTAAGTGACATTAAGTTTACTTCCTTCATTCTTATGCAAATTTATGTATGCATTTATTTGCTTTTTTCCTTTTTTATTTTTTTTCATATTTGTTTTATTGTTATTAGGTTTCAACGTAAGAAATCTTAATTAATTACTTTAAACTGTATTATAAGTATTAAATTATGTTTTAAAGTAAGACTACTGGATTTAAATTAAATATATACTACTTTGAAATTGGCAACCTTGAGGACAAATATGGCAGCAACGACAAAACTATCAATAAATATGGTTCTAAACTTTCTTTTTTGTGTGTGTGTATGTGTGTGTGCGTGTGAGTGTTCATAATCACACGTAAATTATTTTTTTCCAAGTGCTAAACTAAATTCTACTATAGCGACATAACATCATCCCATGATACATTTTTCTTGTCTTAAATTTATTTATAATACGTTTCTTTTCTTTCCGCCAAGAACATGACAAAAATGGTTAGAAATCATGTTGTAATGGTAGGAAAAAAGTACATTTTTTCAGGTTCGTGTTACAAAACTAGTATTTCAGAAGGGTTTTATTTTTCCATGCTTTCCATTGTGATCATATAAATAGGATTTTTATCCTTTCTGAGGAGATTCAGTATTGTGGCTTGTAGTTCTATTAAGGTTATTTTTTGTTCATTGTTGTTTTTCCTTACTGTAAATTTTATGCGCATAATTAATTTTCTAACAACTAACTAAAAACATCTTTCATTAAATAAATTATTTGTAAGATTTATCCTAATTTTATTAACAGTTATTTTAGATTATGCAACTGTCCTATCTATTCTAATTTCAGCTTACCAGAATGTAATTTCAGAAACGCCGTGAATGCAGATGAGTAAGAGTACTATTTAAGTCGATGTTTCGCCGACTTCCAAAGAGAGAGTCTGATTTTCCTGATTAGCGAGCGTTTGCCACTTGGCTACATTCTCTCTTAGCTACTACGCTCGGCCATACTTTAGACCCTTGCTTAGCTTCGCCGATTTAATTAAAATTTAGGAGCCAACTACCTAGAATTCTGATAGCTTCGGCTATATCTTTCAGATAGCTTTAGTTAAGCTTAGTTTAGTTCATAATTATTTAAGTTCAAGCCCAAGTGGAGGCTTTTTGTAAGTTCTGAGTTGGGAACTGATTGTAAATATTCTGAGAAATAAAGGATAGTTAACCCTTCTTAAGTCTTACGTGTTTATTCACACCATTAAGCGATTATTCGCTTGTTAGTGTTTGTGGGGTTCTGCGACTGAACATTGGAATTAAATAAGTAAAACCCCACATAGTAAAACTGATTTCCAACTGTTCTGTTGACAAAACTGAATTAGAAAGTTTCTTATTTTATGTGTTAAGTTTAAACTGGAAACCATTACAGTTTACTTGAATTCCTTATATGAAAATTATGGAAAGCATAAATTTAAGCTATCTTTTCTAAACGATATAAATATGTTTTAGACCAATGAGTTCATCGTGTAAGCTTTACTGTAAGTTTTTATAAATTTGTAAGTTCTAAATGCTAATGAAAAAAATTATGTGTTGCATAGAAACCAATTGTTCTTTGTTTATTCCCTGAATCTCTATTTCAAAGGTAACTTCATTATTTTACATCAGTAAAAGATAATGTTTTCAAACCTATTAAAGTAAGTTATTTATGAGATTTGCCATATACAAATAAGAAATTATGCTACTGATTTATTTTAATTCAGCAAAACTAAAAATATCACTTGGATTTCGATACTATTCTTTGTTTATTTCGCGAGTTAGTCATAACAACTGCTCTTCATTATTAACGGAATTGTTAAAACAACCACAATCAGTGCAATATTCTTAAATTTTCAGAGATAACATCGAAAGTTTAAACATAGAATCATCTCCTTCAGCTGCAGAAGTGCAAATGATTCAGCTGCAGAAATGCACTTTTGCACTTCAGCAGTTGAAGAAGAAGTTTATGTATTTAAGCCTTCGAAACTAGTCCTGAAAATTGACCAATATTACTCTGATTATTGTGCTTTAGCATCCTCAATAATTTTCATTCACCATATTATTTTAACTCAAACTGCTTCTTGTCTAAAAATATGTGGAATGATGCGGGAATTCTATGCGAAATCCTTTCCTTGGCAAGTAATCATTGTTTTACTTCAGGGAGGTTCTCTGCATTCAGGTACTTACCACTAAACTTTTGATGTTTATGGAAGATAGACTTAATAGTTTATGGCAGATAGGTTTTTCTTTATTTCTGAAGGTAAATAAATGCTCACTTCCCTTATTTTTTTAAGGTCTTAGTAAAAAAATAAAGAATTATGTCTCCTTCCTTTTGCAAAGTTGACATAGATGGGACCATTCCTTTATGAAATGCGGTTTCATTGCCTAACTATGTTGAAACAACAAATATAAATATATTTTGTATTTATTTGTAAGGGAATAAATATACTGTATTTCCCCCCTTAGCATTTTAGCACAAAATTATTAGAATATTTTAAATTTTCAATAAATTTTGGAGTTCGGAAAGCGTGGTTCCCTGTGTTTTAAAATAGATTTTTTCCTCTTAGTGATTGTTGTCTTAGATTGGTACTTTGTTCGTGGATTTTGGGAACGTGACTTCTGTTTGATGAAGACGTTTTAGTGAAAAACTTCAAGAAAACGGGCCAGAAATAGAGATTAAGATATCTTATTAGATATTGGAAATGATAATACTAATATGTAATTTTATTGGAATGTATGTTCTTTTAAATAAACAATACTGTGATAGTAATCCGGTAGTTTATTCAGGAATACTTTCATTTATTATGTTCTTAGTGACCGCGTCCTTTGGAAATAAAATTATTAGCGTAATTTTCCCCTTTTGATTTTGTGGCACAAAATTCGTAAAAAATGAGGAAAATAGACGAATAAATAAGGTATTTTATTTTTCTTTCAATTTAATTTTGGGATCAAGTAAAATCCAGTAAAAAAAAGAAAATAGTTTTACATGCGTTACGATAAATGCATATTCTGACTCGAAAAATAAGAATACAATTATCTGGGTTTTTTGACTATTCGGACAAAATGCTTTTCTCATTTAATTAGAAAGCTCTGGATATTTCTTTAGTTGCAAATAAATTTGTAATCTTTCAAAGCGCTTTATCACTAGGTTATCCATACATCTGAGATCCTTCCTTAAAGCAGGTACTTCTTACATCTCTTCAAAAAGTTTACTTTTAAAATATGTTTTTTTTTTAAGTTCGGGGATTTCTGCTACCTTAAAGTAAAGACAGGATGAAATAAATTCTCAAAACAGTCATATGCTGCAACATTTTCCAGTCAGCTGTGTATAATTTGATAATGAATATTCAATATACTCCATAAACTCGTAAGTAATTGCTCCGTTAATCCAATTCAACAATATGGCCGTGACGGGATGTGAAGGATAGCTAGCAAAACTGAACTCTTGTTGAATATCCTGATCGAAATGAGCCTCTCTGCTCTCAGTGATAGGAATCTCTCTTCGTCCTGCTGTGATAATCGCATTCATATTGGAATCTTTCCTGTCTGTTGTGATGAAGAGGCTTTATCAAATTTGGAATGTGAATGTTCAAGAAGGGAAGTCAGTTAATGGAATTAGGAAGCTAACATTATGGTATTAGAAGTCTGATTATGCTGCAGTTAAGTTTATATTAAAGGGCAGGCACGTTACACTTCATAATCTTGGATAGGATAGTAATAAAATGACCAGAGAATAGCAACCGATGTATATAAATATAAAATAATCCTTAAAGTAAGAATATTCAAACATTTTTTTAAAGCATCATTTTTATTTTTTATAAATTTTTATTTAGTTCACTTATGGAATTTTCCACTGTTGTCAAAAGATTTTCATTGTTTTTTAAACTATTTTCTGAAAAGTTATCGAATTCAAATTTTCTACAAGCAGTGTTTGTAAATGACAATAGAATTCGGTGTTGTGATTGCTTCAAAATTCGATTTAGATTGTTTTCAAAATTTAATTTTTAAATGATTTTTCATAAATATCTTCTTTTTTATGAACACATTAAAAATCTCAGAAATTTACTGTTTGAACCGTTTGAGAGAGTGGAAAGAAATCTTTTACAACAAAGTTTATATGGAATTTTTTACACCATTCTAATTTTTTGAAAATTGCTTCATTTCTCGACTATCTGATTATGTTAACTATTGCTGTTTTTTAGTTTCAACATTTAAAATTATACCGGTTGCAAAGTTTTGAAATTTTCATACTCTATAAAAATACTCTTCATTTTGTTTTAGAACAGAAAGATAAAAAGGTATTAATTAAGCGATTTTCAGCGGTTTGGCTTCGTTGTACAAAACGAAGGAAGTATTTCAATCTCAAAAATTTTCAGGTATCATATTTCAACGAAAATCCATTCCCATCACTCCCGAAATCATTTGAATGATGTTTCTGGGCGTCATCTATACGTACGGACAGAATAAAGGACAGGTTTTGCCAAAAAAGGATTGTAAATTGGATTTAAAATGGATTCGTAAGAGTTTTTCTTCCTTGATATTTGTACGTACTTCTCTATGTATGTATCTCGAATAATTCAAGAATGAATAGTCGTAGAATTGCTTGTTTTTTTTTTCTCATATTGTAGCATATTCGCTTGTTTTTGTGCAAAAACTCTAATTTTAATTGTAAAAGTGCATTTTTAACTGTTTTAACTGTATTTGATATTTAATGTTCTTCTGTATTTTACAATTTTGAATAAAAATATTTTGAGTTTTTATGCCTTTTTCTTTGCTCCGAAGTGAGAACTGAATTAATTGAATGAGAAATATATCTCTAATGAAATTCCAGGAAATAACTTTAAATATAATTGCATATAATTTGATAGGCCATCCAAGGAAGTCGTGTGGAGTCCACGTTAGATTTTTTTACTTCCTTGTGCGAAGTAAAGGAAGTATTGCAATCAAGAAAAATTCCCTGTAACATATATCAACGAAAATACCCATTTTGATAGTTACTGAATGCAATTTAACGATGTTTTTGCGCGATATCTGTAAAGACAGAATAAAGAACTGGTTTTCCCCGAATGAAATATAAAACTGATTTAAAATGGATTCAGAAGAGATTTTTTTCATGGCATCTGTACGTACGTACGAATGTATGTCTGTATGTATCTCGCATAACTCAAAAACGAGTAACCTCAGAATGTTGAAACTTTGTATATAGGATTGTTATAGTATGTAGTTGTGCACCCCCATTTTTGTTTGCCAATCGGTCGCGCCAAATGTGTATACACCCACACCCGCACACACACACACACATATATATATATATATATATATATATATATACTCACTTTGTTACTCGGCTCCGTGAGCTCAGTTTTTTATTCTTATATGTTGGTTAATCGTGCATTTTTTGCTTTCAAAATGACTGAATTATGTTGTTCGTATCTTCTGGTTAAGGGTTTTATGCCTTTAGTTAACCTGCATGCAATAATTGTAGAATTGTTAGCAATTCAAAAGTTATTTAAGTGCGGTAAAACCTAAATTTTGTTGTCCACAGCAGCCATATTTGTTTACATTTGAAACTTAGCAGAATAGTGTATTTATTGCCAATCTAGAGAAACCAAGCTTCACAACAACGAAGATAACGTCTTCTTTTATTATTGCGAATTAAATCATGCTTAATCCATTTTGGAATTATCGTTTAAGTTATTAAATTATCCCATATATTGACTCAGCATAGCATCCACAAGAAATTCAGTTTCTACTGCTTCAATGTCTTTTTGCCTAACGTTTAGTCTCACTCGACAAAAGCTTGCTCACTCGGCAAAGTTTGGTGCATCGAAAAATCTGCCTTCTTACATGTTGGCTGAATTTCTTGTTTTTACGTAGAAACGCTTATTTTAATGGTAAAAGTTGTTCTTTGTTATGTTTTAATTGCATTTATGTTTTATAGTTTTCTATATGTTTCAATTTTTAATAAAACCCTTTTGAGATTTGATATAATATCACGTATTTCATGTATTTTTACCTTACCACGAAGTGAGAACTGAATTAATTGGATGAGAAATATATCTCTAATGAAATTCTAGTAAATACGTTTAAATGAAATGTAGGAAAAATGCGTATAATTTAATATTATATATATGTGAATATATATTTGCTTTCAGTGTTGCAGTCGAACATAATGGAACCACGTCACACCCAACCAAACCATCAGTTCTCCCAAGGAGTCTCCGACGTGTTTTCACCACAAATAACCGAGAGTTTATTTTGAATTCCGTCAAGAAAACACTATAAAATACTCAGATATTATTTACTTCTTGTCGAAAGGTTGGTTGGTCATTAGAAATTTAAGATGTGCAATGAAAATTGAAAAACATGTCAATATCACCTTGATTTTTCACCGATTATCATGTGGTCTCATCGATCTTGCCTCAACTTTCGATAGCGTCTTGACAACGTATCTCCTGGATGACTTAGCATACTCTGTTGGGGAAATACGCAATGTTTTTGGAGAAACTCGACTGTGAACAACAAGTCTAAAAGGTCTTTAAAAAACCACTTAATAGGATCCAAATCATAGAGAAATTTGTTCAGTAATAACCCTGATCATTAAAAGATTATCACTAAGTACAAAATTTCCGATTTGTTCCATATCTTGCTCATTAGTTGACGCGGATTGTGAACTAGATTGCACTTTCTATTCTTCGTATTTTCTGCCTTTCTTAAAATTCTTATGCCATTTGAAAATGCTACGCTCAAAAGATTTTGACCATATTTCAAACACTTTTGCAGGAAATATTTTATTGCGGAATAAAGTTTAATACATGCTTTTATCTCAATTACATTTGTCCGCTTGGGAAATCGCCACGGTAAAAAATTCTTCGTTGATTAAAAACGAATCTACTTTCTAATGATAAAATGAAAGGAAAGGAGGATTATTGCTTGGCGAGGGTAGAAATCATAAAAAACCCTGAAACACTTTCCAAGCGATTGCAAATGTGTATTTCAAATAAATTACGTTTTGTTCGCGGTAGTAATAAAATATGCACCTACAAAATTTCAATGACTGCGAGCGCCTTTAATAGCCCTTTAACTGCTATACCCCAACCAAACGAAATATCAACTTCATTGGCGCTAAGTCAAAGCAGTTTTAAGAGAACCTTCAAAGTATGAGACGTATTTATTCGCATATTTCTTCTTCCCCTTAGTTTTTTCAGCATGTCTTAGGGAATACTAATTTATGGTAACAATGCAAGCATAAAGTGGAATGTATTTTGTGTGAGAAAAAAAAAGTTATTGAAATTGTCAAGTATTCTGAAACGCAATATTAGTGTACTATTGATGTTTCTTTTTTAATGTGCTGTGTTAATTATTTAAGCCATCTGTTCTGAAATAGTACATTCTACGTATCAAACTGTAAAATTAGCTAGAAAAAAAGAGGGAAATGTGCTCGTTTTCCTGGGGAAGGGAAGAGGGAGAATAATCATTTCATCTAAATGCATGAAGTGGTAAAATATTTAGTTCCTAAATCGCTATAGATAAGTTGTTACAAATAAAAATATATCCCCCGCCTTCTTAGCATGCCTTCGTGGTGTAGTGGTCAGTACACTCGACGCGTATTCGAGAGGTCCGAGGTTCGAGTGCCGGCGAGAGCAGCTCTCATTTTTCATGTCTCCTACTTCGAAATAACCTAATGACTCAAATAATACAGAGGAAAAAATAACGAGGAAAAGAAACTGCACTTGGCAATATGCTGCTAAGACGCAAGAGAATCACGCCGACGTGGAACATAAAACAGGCAAATCGGCAACCTTGTATTCGGCATAAATTTTGTAAAATGCCAATCGATTTCGAGAGCAAAACGGATCCCCCTTCATCAGGAGCGAAAAACTCAGCAAATCGAGAAAGTGAATGTCGATCATATTTATACCCTACAGGCAACTAATTGAGGAGCCGATAGCGCCATCTGTCGGCAGAAATAGTAGCAAAAAATGAAGGTTTAAGTTAGTAGAATTTTAAAGGCATTAGTCAAGACTGGATTGGAATTAAAGTCATTGACTGAACAGGATAAATTTTTGCGAATGTGAAAAGCTTCAAGAAAATCCAATTCCCTAATAGAACCAGTTTTCTGGATAATTTTAGCAGAAGCAAAATCAAATTTGTGATTGAATTTCCAACTATAATTAGCGATTGAAGATTTGTTAATTGCGCCTTTTCGGACGTAAGATTTATGTTCCTTTATACGAAACTTTACTGCTCTTTTCGTTTGGCCAATATAACTTGAGCCACACTGGCACGATATGCTATATTGGCCAAATGAAAAGAGCATTAAAGTTTCGCATAAAGGAACATCTTGCCTATCTGAATCTTACGTCCGAAAAGGCGAAATTAACAAATCTTCAATAACTAATGATAGTTGGGTATTCAATCACAAGTTTGATTTTGGTTCTGCTAAAATTATCCAGAAAGGTGGTTCTATTAGGGAATTGGATTTTCTTGAAACTTTTCATATTCGCAAAAATTTATCCTGTTTAGTCAATGACTTTAATTCCAATCCAGTCTTGCCTAATGCCTTTACATTCTACTAACTAAACACTTCTTGTTTTTTTACTATTTCTGCCGACAGATGGCGCTATCGACTCCTTACATTGGTTGCCTGTAGAATATAAATATGATCGACATTCGTTTTATCGATTTGCAGAGTTTTTTGCTCCTGATGAAGGGGGACCCGTTTTGCCCTCGAAATTGATTGGGATTTTACAAAATTTATAGCGAATGCGAAGTTGTCGATTTAATATACTGCTGTTGTCTTTTCTATATAATATACTGCTAGTTTGCCCCTCTAATTTTCAGAGGGCTGCTATTGTCAGAAAATTTATCTTCGGCCATAGATTGGACAAACAGAAAAATAACAAAAAAGTAAAAAAAAAAAGAGAGAGAGAGGAAGAAAGAGGTAAAAGACAAAAAAAAAAAAAAACTTGCCCCAGAAAGTCTTTCCAAATGTTCAATTTGCCAAACATCCGATCCCAACATTGCAGGAGAGTACTGAGTAATATTTTTAAATTAACTGTTATGATCGATACCATTTGTCACATAAATTATGATTTTAAAATCCAAACAAATATTTAAATATAAGCGTGTTTCCTTAAATCTAAAGTATACTTTCTTGTAGAATTTTAAAGTATACTTCCTTGGCCAATTGTTTTTGGTGCTGCTTTGAAGTTCTTGTTTTCTAATTAGTGGTTCGGCTCAGCTTGTGGAGAAAAATCCTACTTGAGGAAATCCTGCTAATTTCTCAGCGGAATAAATTTGCCTCTTGTTAATCTCGAACGAACATGTTTGCACCGGCTTAAATTTAAATCACCTCGGAGCTCATCTAGCTCCGAATATTTACATCTAGCGATTCGGTACAGAAATAAATTGCTCTCTTAATTGCCTCAATTAAGCAACTAATCGGAGTGAAGTAAAGTAAGAAAAAGCAAAAGATAAATAATTGCAAGTACGTATGGAGAATTAATAACTCGAATTACGTTCATAATGAGATGCTCAGACGTTCAAATGTTTGCTCAGCATAGCGGAAATAATATATTCGTTTGAATTGAAGGCGCGTGTATAGAATTATGGGAAAAAAGTTTCTAATTGTTAGTGAATGTTTAATTGTGTTTGTATAAGGTAATTTGTCACTAAATATTTTTAATCTCGGTATGAAAAGGTCTTTTATACTGAACTATGCAAACAGCGTGGTCACAATGTTGCCATGCTGCTTGAGTAATGATCTCCTGCGGTTGCCCTATTTTTTGCCACCACAGTATGCCCGGTAGATATTAAAAGAGAAACTGCAGTTTAAAATACGAGGGTTGTTTTTAAAGTAAGAGCCGTTTGAAAATAAAAACCAAACGAAAGAAAATTTTCAAAAACCAAATTTATTTTCAGATCCTACACACCTTCACGAAACTTGCAGCCTGCTCCGATAACCAAGAGGTCACGGCCGTTTTCACGTCTTCGTTGTAGTGGTTGCCGCTGAGATGATGTTTGAGACAGCGTAAAAGGTGAAAATCACTCAGCGCAAGGTTTGGCCTGTAGGGGGTGGAGTCCAAAACTTCCCAGCCAAAAGTGTTCAATAAAGTTCGGGCTGCGGTGTGTGGCCTTGCGTTGTCATGGAGTAGCAAGATTCTCTGTCAGCATGCCGCACCTTTTGTTTTGAATCGCTTTCGCAGGGTTTGGCAGTAGGCTACCGCATTTACGGTGGTACCGCGTTGCATGAAGTCGACCGACAAAACTCCGTGCCTATCCCAAAACACGAGCGCCATGATATTTCTCTGGGACAGAGTCTGTTTGGCCGTGACCCTTACGGGAGAGTGTGTGTATCTCCAGTCCATACTCTATCGTTTCCATCCAGGCGTGGCATGTGAAACTCACGTTTTGTCTCCCGTTATGATCCGACTCAACATATCGTCACTTCTTCGTTATAACGAATCAAAAAAGTCAGCGAACATTCAAATCTTTGTTTTTGTGGTCTTCCGTTAGGAGTTTAGGGACAGTTTCTTAAATCTTAACTTTTCAGACACAATATTGTACAGAACTCACTTAGATAGTTCAGGAAATTCGTTTTCAAAGTGCTAATGGTGAAGCGTCTGTTCTCAAGAATTTTCATTTCAGCTGAAGCCACCATATCGCTTGTGATCACAAATGGGCAGTCGGATAATTCAATAATGAGTAAACTCAGAACGTTGAAAATTTGTGTATAGGATTGCTATAATATGTAGATGTGCACCTCTCATTTTGGTTGCAATCAGCCGCACCAAAAGTATATAAATATATATATACTCAATCTTTTACTCGGCTCAGTGAGCTCAGATTTTTTATTCTTATATGTTGGAAAATTGCGCATGTTTTGCTTAAAAATGATTGAATTACGTTGTTGTTAATTCCGGTTAAGGTTTTTATGCCTTTGGTTAACCTGCATGCAATAATTATAGAATTATCAGCAATTTAAAAGTTGTTTAAGTCCAGCTAAGCCTACTTATTTTTACGAAAGCAGTTTACAATTGAAACTTAGCAAAATAGTGGATTTGTTGAGAATCTACAGAAACTAAGCTTCACAACAACAAAGAAAACGCCTGCTTTTATTATTGGAAATTAAATCATGCTTAACCCATTCTGGAATTTATTCGAGGAAATAAGTGTTTAAGATTTACTGCGTAATTTTTAATATAAATATTAGGAATTTTTATGTATTTTGGCCTCGTTGCGAAGTGTAAACTGAATTAATTGAACGAGAAATACTGAATCGTCTGTGAAAAACTGTTTCTTTTTTTGTTTGTCTGTTTGTTTGTTTAATTTCTTTTATACATCGTTTTAGGTTTATTATAGTATTTGAATAGAACGTGTGACAACGATTAGATAATTCTTCAGATGATATAACTTTTGGGCATTCTGATTTATAAAATGAATGAAATGTAACGACATACAGTGACTTTTAAAGAGTGCATTTATTCTATTGTGGTTTATGCGCTATCAACGAAGTAGATTCAATTCAATCCAAGAAGTTTAAATGAAATGCAAGAAAAATGCGTAAAATTTAATATTCTGTACAAGGAAGTTATGTGGTGGACACATCAGATTTTTTTTTCTGGTATTTCCCTCGAAAACGCAGATTAATTCGTGTGAATATAATTGTTTGAAACTGTTAGACAGAGCCTGTTCCGCCTCTTAAAGGCCACGTTACTAGGCTTGCTATTTATTCTAAGATAAGTGCACCTGTCTTAAGGCCTTGCATTTTACTTGCCGATAGTTAAGCTCACGCCGGTGGAGTCCGAGTCGATTTCGCGATAAAGTAGTCTGTAATTAATCCTATGGCTTTTAGATATTTAAATTAGCTTTCTATTTGAATTTCTACTGTGAGTTCTCGCTAAAAATGCTAGGGATTTGTAAGCACCAGGTGTACCTTCGTTCATATTTTAGTTTACAATAAAGAGTCTTTTACATCCTTTCCAAATCTTTGTTGTATTTTGTGATATAGCTATATGTCACTTTACGTCTAAAAAGGGTTTGGTCCCTGTTTACAGTAATGAAAGACTGTAATGTGAGACAAATTACGACTTTATGTGAGACATAAAGTCTGGAATGTTGGTTTACGATTATTTTTCTCAAACTAAGTTCCAACTTCACTTATAACAATCTTTAATACCGAACATAAATTTTCATCAGTAATTTGTGACTAATATTTATTTTTCGTGTAATTTGTTATCGAAAAAGTTCTTTCTCATAAATATGTAGATCCAATAAAACTAAATACATTTTTGACATATTCCAGAAAATTTTTAAATTTTTTTGTGTCCATAGAAAACTTTTAATTCACTTAAATGAAAAAGTTCCTTTAACAAATGATCCGGCTGTAAATCAAGTCAGAACTCAATGAGTTCAACTGAATTTGAGCTAGAAAATCCTGAACATTAAAATTAAACGGCATTCTAATGATCTAGTAAATGTGACGTGTAAAAAATTCAAAGATAATTTCAGAAATCATTCATTTGAATCAAGTGTTGGTATTAGAAACCTCAACGTGGATTCACTGTAATGTAATTCTTAAGATAGGTTACTAACGGTGCCCATCAGCGGCAGAGGGGTAAAATCTTCTACCGTTGGTAGTTCGACCCAAGCTCAAATCCTGGCAAAGGCTTGTTTGGTGTTGGATTTCGTGTTATACCATAAGTTTCCTCTAAAATGTCTTCCACGAAAGCATTCCTTCCCTTAAGCAGATAGTCAGATTCCCATATAAAAGTTAAATTTTTTTTAGTGTTTATCATGATAATGCACTGTTTCATAACAATGATCACTAGTTTTCTCTATTATAAAATATCATCTTCGATTGGTTATAGATCACTACTAAAGTCTCATTACATACTACACAGTTACCAAATTCGGAACCGAAACTGTCTCAAGTATTATTAAATCGCAGAGTAGTACTGATTATGTCATTTTAACACGCCATCCTCAATTTTTAAATGAAAAAGTTCGCACATGTTAGAATATATAAATCGTATCCGCAAAAAGTCCTCGCCCGACGTTCATTTACCTAACAGTAAATATATATATTGTTGGGTACGCACGGATTCGTAATAGATTGAATGCACGTAGGTCAGATGATAGGTTATTAAAAATTTATTTTATCAAAAATAAACACTTCAAAGTCCTGGAATTTTCCTTAGAAATACTCGTACAGAGTTCACAGTATCACAAAGTACAATCAGTAGATACGCATTAAACTACTAAGAACGTTAAACACATCGCAATGCAAAATGCATCTAAACAGAAAGCTAACCCTCATATATCTCAGTTCACACTGAACTAACAACACGCGGCAACAACTAAACAACTGAGAGCAGGTCAATCAATCAATCAATCCCTGTCATGTACTCTTGCGGCATAAGTATCCGGCTCATTGATACTTATGCCGCGAGGGCACATTACAGAGCTTATTCTAGACCAGGTAAGAGGAGGTGTCGGAGTTAAAAGTTTGGATTCGAACCCGCAACCTTTACTGTGGAAGGCGAATGCCAGGAATGCGAACCACTATGCCAGGAAGACCTTTCAGAGATCATGTGTTCTCTCTCCGGCCTTATATAGTTTCCGCAAACCCGACACTTCCGCACAAACATTCCATTACAAAATATGCTCATGTCGGTCCTTCTATTTGCGTTTACATTTCACGAAATATTTTTGAATCACCTTGTATATCGATAATTTGTTACATACACGAAATACTGATAATTTATCCATTTAAAAATTATTTTTATCCTAATCTGCGTTAATTGAACAATAATAACAATAAAGAAATATAATCCGAGGTTTTATGGCTCGTAAACTATTGTCATTGTGTGAAGTCGGGCATGAAATGAGTTGCGACGGGTATTTATAGAATATAAGAAAAGAAATGGCGAATTGCGAACTTAAAACGTATTTTTGTTTGTGAGAAATTATATTCTTTTAATAGTATGTAGATCCTCTGCTAAAATATTTCTTATAAAATTATCTTATTATACTGCTTTACTCAAATTCTTATTAAGCAAAAAATGCAATGCAGATGTTACTCATCCTTAAAATCCTTGAGTAGAAAAGTATAAGGGCAAGGAAAGCGTAAATAATTTTAATTACTTCGAAAATTAAAGAAAGTTTCATAACTGCAAAACCGCAGGTAAAATTAAGTATTATTTGCTTCTAGATTGTCAGAACAAAAGCAAAGGGATTAGAAATGTCATAGCTGATCGTGAAAGCATTTCTTTAAATCAAATGAACGCCGAAAAAAGGAAATTGTCTAATTTCTTTATTTACTGTTAAAAGAATATATTTTGATGAAAGCGATTTATGTGTTCTAGATTTAATACATTTTTAATCAAGTATACCAAAACATATGTAAACTGATCAAACAAGCAAAATGAATCTTCACAGAAGCTTTCAAAAAGAACTGTTTTGTTTTTAATTTTCACGTGCAAAAAATATTGAAAATCACACGTACTCTATCTATGTACCCGCAACAAACTAAAATAATTCGTTCATAATTTACAAGATTGCTGTCCTTAAAGGAATAATTTGCAATAAACTTGAGATATTAGACAATTTTCAAAATTTGATGCCTAAATTTAGATACTCATTTATTTATCTTTGTAATTAAAGAAATATGCCCGTGTGTTTGTCTGTCATATAAAACTGCAGTTTCCTTTCGTTCCTGATGAAACATAACATACTTGATCTTCAAAAATGGAGGAAAATCGCTACCTACATAAGATTTTCCAAAAAGCATCCCACGGGTTCTCATTTTTTATATACATATATTTTATGATAATTTAATGAAATTTCGTTTAAAAATTAAGAAATTTAAAAGCGTTGTCATTTAATTGCGTTGTCAATTTGCAAACTGTTTATTGGCCCAAAGGGCGTTAGCTTAGAAGGGCCATTAATTTCGTTTTGCATTTTGCATTGAATCACTATAAACGGTGTATCACTTTTCAAATTGCTGCCCCTAAATGTTAGAGCCTTGCATTATATTTAAAAAAATTAAATAATGAAGAATCTGCATAAACGTATGTATGTATGTTTCTCGCATTGTGATAAAACATCGGTACCTAGAGCCATCAAATTTTGAATAACGTAATCTTCCACCAAATATGAGCATATGGGAGTCCTAATCTAGAATTTGGAATTTGTTTTAGTACCGCTTTCATATTTTTTAACACTTTAATGAATATCTGATTAACAAACTCAACTATTTCAAAGCGAACAATGGTAACACTATACGGGGAAAAAAAGTAAACAAAATTATCTCCAGCGCGGGAGACTGTGTGTCGGAAATCTAAAGATATGCTCATTTTAAAATTATTTTCTGATAATGCAGTTGAATTGAATTTTATGGAGACGTAATTTAAACCTGAAAATTTTCAGAATTTTTTTTTAATTTCTTTTATACATCGTTTTAGATACATCGTTTTAGATCGTTATTGTAGTAATTGAATAGAACATGTGGCAAAGATTAGATAAGTCTTCAGATGATACAAGTAATTTTTGTGCATTCTGAGTTATAAAATGAATGAGATGTAACGCTGTTAAGAGAACGTAACTCCAAAGTGTCGATATGGTAAACAAGTATAGTGAATTTTAAACAGTGCAGTTATTCTATCGACAATATAGATTTAATTCAGTCCAATAAGTTTAAATTAAATGCAAAATGAGTATAATTTATTATTCCCTACATGGAAGTCATGTGGTGTACAGATCAGATTTTTTATTTTAATAGTGCATATAAATATATTAAAATATGTGCCGCATTATTTTAAGTGTTAAATATAAATATCATAAATATTAAGATGTTCCGAATACCATATATTACGTACCTTTATTTCTATAATTAGCCCGCAGTTAATGTTAGTCCCGAATGGATATTTGTCTCGAAACGGCATTTTGCATTGAATCATTATAAACGGCGTATCATTTCTCAAATTGTTGACACCAAACATTATAGACCTATATTATATTCAAAGAATTAAATACCGAAGATTTTGCAGGAATATGTGCATGTTTGTCACATTGTGAAAAGCAACATTACCTAGAGACATCAAATTTTGAATAAAGTTATCCTTCACTCGAACATGGGCCTCGTGGAAACAAGCGCCTGGCCCCAGCCACCACCCCAAGCTCTTATTGGACACTACTTGTGATGTCATAGAGTGACGAAATGAATTCCCCGCGGCATTTTTGCGCGCGAAAAGCTTGCTTTAATTGCAAATACTCTGTTACATTCTGCAAATTCACATTTATACAAAACATAACCAAGACCAAAAAAGTATAAGTTCACCTAACTTACACGAAACCGATAATAAAATCTCTTTAACCTGACGTCATAAACGGCAACCAATAAGAACAGGGGTGGTGGCTGGGGCCAGGCGCTTGTCTCGTGGAAGCTCGAATTTTGAATTTGTTTTATTGCCTATTTCATGTTTTGTACAGCTTTAACGAATTCTTGATTAACAATTTCAATGATTTCAAAGCGAGCAATGGCAACACTGTACGGAAAGGTTAGGTTAGGTTATTCAATTATGGCAAAGCACACGAGGGCTATCTGCCTAAAGGGAGGGATGCCTTCGTGGAGGACTTTCTAAGGGAAACTGGCTCGTATACACGTTACACATGGGGAAAACCACGAAAACGCCCATGCAGCCAGCCCGTTCGCGGGATTCGAACCTCGGACCAAACTACCAGTGTTCAGCGTCTTTACCGCTCGGCCGCTGGTGGGCGTACGGAAAGGGGTTAAAAAAAACATTATCTCCAGCGCGCGTGACTGCCTGTCAGGAATTCTAAAGTTGTGCTGGTTTTAAAGATTTTGTGATTTTGTTTTTGAACCGGATTTCACATGGCGAAAGCGCCAGAACGTGAGATTTAACATGCAAAGTGTTAATAATAAAAAATACAAAAAACGTTTTGTAAATAAGCTATGTTAATGTGAAAATTGACCATTGCTACCATGAACGGTGAAAAGACTGAAAAATAACAGAAAAATGTATGCCAACATTTTACTCTGCATCGGGAATTCTAACCGCACACTGCTAGGCTGCTTTTAAAATTTTTGTTATTTTGCTGTTGAATTGTATATGGCATAAGTTCAAAGAAAATAACGCTTAGTAATAAACCTACAAAGTCCAGAAAAAGGGGGGGGATTAGTAGGATTGAGTGCAACAGCAGACTGGTAGACTGCGAGATCAGCGAGAAGATAAAAAACCTTAATAAACCTTTTGTGGCGACCGTTAAAATCTAAGTCTTTTCAGATTATTCTTATTCTTTTTATTATTAATGTTGCTAGCAAAGGTTTGTCAATATGCAGCAACAAAGGCAAAGATTCACGCTATGAATTATTTTTTGACACAAATACACGGAAAAAAACAACCTTATTTTAAGGCCAATTCTGAATAAAACACTGTTGATTTCAAGGACGATCAGACGTAGAAAAATTTTTGCGAAATGAGGTGAGAGAAAAGCGTTTCCATTTCGAAAGCAATAAGTAGAGCAAAACTAATACAAATGTAGCGCCATCTATTGCGAAAAATAGTAATGAAAGAGGAAAAACTAAGATATTAGGATCTTGAAAGAGTTAGGACGCATTGTATTTGATTTAATGTCATTAACTAAAAAAGATAAATTTTTGTGAATGCAGGAAGCTGCAAGAAAATCCAGTTCATCAACTGAAGAAACTGTACGGATAATTATTATACATTCAAATTTAAAAAATTGTGGTTAACTGTTCAAATATGATTAGCTATCGAAAATCTGTTCATTTCATCTTTTCGAACATATGATTCGTATTCCTTAACGTTAAAGTTAAACGCTGTAATTTCTACAAGAGCTAATCATAGTCGAGAATTGAATCATAATTTTGATTCCGGTTCTGTGAAAATCACCCATAAAGTTGTTTTGTTTGTAAATTATTTGAAGTTTTTGACATCCACAGAAATTTATCCTCTTTAGTTTATGACATTAATTCGAATTCAGTTCTTCCAAATGCTATCAGGATTCTAGTAACTTAAATTTCTACTTTTGAATAGTATTTTTATCGATAGAGGGCGCTACGTTTATTTTACCTTTACTTTACCCTTTCTTTTCGATATGTAATAGTTACTTTTAGTAATGTAGAACATAGTAAATTCCTAAAGACTATCACCAATGCCCCCTAATATATTAGAAATGAAAATCTTCTTCACGACTTAACTGTGGACAAAATCAAAGATTAACTTTGCAAGTTAAATGAAAATTTCTTTGGGAAAGCTACAGTTAAAAGGATGGCAAACTTTGACGAAATACTTAACTATGAAATAATGTGGATGATATCTTTATTCGTCATTATGTTGCCTATTTGCTTTGCAGTATGACTCTTAATATTTATTAGTTCCTTTATAGTGTTTCACTAAACTTTGAATTTATTTCCCATCCCTCTTCTGACAAACAATACCTGAATTTGCTCTAACAGCTGACTGACCTCGGCCAATTTCCAAGCGGCAGCAGTTTACTGAGTATGATATACGCATATTATTTGCAGCTTGGGATATCATCCTACAATGTTTTTATCGGCACCAACATTTAGTTTTTATTTTTCCAAGTACTTTGATGTGTAACATGAATATTTTCATTTAAACGTACAGTTTTCCATCCTCAAAAATTATATATAAAAATTACATAAAATAATATTCTACGTGTGACCAACTCAGATTGATTACCTCCATCTCACTCCGCCCAATACTGCCCGACCGGATACTTTCTTCTCCCATTTCGGCCTAGTCAGGATTTTGAGCTCACAGGCATTATGTGCCAATTTTTTCTCTCTTCCAAGTATAATATTGTTACGGATTTTGTATTTAGTTAGCTATTTTTAGTAGAATTATAAAAAAAATTGTTTATTTCCCCGTGCGATGCAGCGCGTGACAAATTTTAGGAGAAAGCTACGCCGGAAAAGAAAAAATATAAGGGCATGCGCATTTAGCATTGAATAAATAGATATTTCGTAATTTATATTTAAATTGAATAAATTTAATCGACTACTGTATTAATTGTAACCGTAATTCTACTCTTTTACTTTCCGGAAATCTCGAGAAAACAGAAATTAGCAGAACTTTCTTGCGACCCATTAAAAAGCTTTAAAAAGCGGGAGAGAGACATCTCAGCTCAGTTGTTGTTATTGTTGTTGATCGGATAAGCTTTCTCTGCACTTTGGATTGCGTTCTATTTAACGTTTTAGTAGTTTAAAATATAGCTACTGATTATATTGCGTAATATTGTGATATTGTACGAATATCTTAGAGGGGAAAAAATCTAGCATTTTTTATATTTCTTGTAATAATAATAAATTTTGTTAACTTTTTATCGGATTTGTGCATTCAATCTATTACGAAACCGTATGCACGCAACAATATTCTTCCAGTTGAGGATGCATGATATACAGTTTTCGTTCTCAGGCTACGATAGGACCATCTAAATTCTCTGGGAAGTAATACACCTGCAACAGGAACCTAAAATAATACCCTAGTTGGGAATCATGAAGCTATAGCAATATTTATCCCCAGTTGAACAGGTTTTATTTCTTGAAAAAACAATGATTTTATTGCGGCCAAATATTTTTGATGAAGACATAGATAACGGCTAACGCTCCCCGTGTGTTAATGAAATTTACATTTTTGCAACAAGCTTCCACGACATAGAGGCAGACAAAGATATATAATATTATAAAACGAAGCAACAAAATAGTTTCATAGTGTTTTCGGTATCACTCAGAACTCGATACATTAAAGTATCACAGGAACGTAATGGAAATAATTGGAAAACCAAGAATGTGAGCCATTGATTGCGGTAAATAGGAAGCAGGCGTAAATATGACACTACCAATTATTTGACGAAAAAGTAGATTTTAGTAGATCAAATTATCCAAAAAATGGCAAAAACTATGTCTAAAAAGTACTTTTAGTATTTTAGTCTTACCTGATTTGTGGCAATGTTGAATTCATGTAATGGAAAGCCCAAATGAGGTCAAAATTGCAAAAACGAGATATAAGGTGTTTATGTTTTTGTTATTAAATTCTAAAATAAATAATATATAAATTAAGCTCAAATAAATCCTTGAATTAAACATCGGAAAGAATATAAAATTTTCTTTTCTATTTTGTATCATTACTAATAAACTGTTTCCAGCTTTTAATGCTCCTTTTAGTTCAGAACTTTATTTGAACTTATTTCATGTATTAATCAAAGAAAATTTTCTTAAAAAACATAAAACTTTCTCAAAAAACCAATAAAAATAAATTAAAATTAACTTTACGTGTCAAAAAAGACATTTTTATAAGCAATTTAAATAAAAATAAAGTAAAGGAAATAAAAGGTAATGCAGAATTTGAATAATGGAAATTGTTTAAAACATGCTGTCATTACGGAGGAAGATGTGTTTAAAACAATCTTCATTAATCTGATTAAAACAACAGCTATATTTCTGAAATTATGCAAAACAAGATAATAATTTAAAAACTACGAACAATATAAATAAAATTGAAAGTGATCCCCTGAGACACATCTGCTCCCTCTCCGATAAGAGCGTGATCAAAGGAATCTTTAAACATGGTTTCATGAAAACGATATTAAAAATAGTGTTGATTTCAAGTTATTAAATTACATCCTTGCAAGTTCAATAAAACAATTTTAATACCTTGATTTTTGGATCATTTAGGTGTTAATACACACATACACAGCCACAAAAACAACACAAAATCTAAAATCTGCAATTAAGAGAAATTTCCAGTCTTTCTGTTAATTGTAAGAAAAGAATTCTGCTATACTATTTTTAAATGATGTTCTGCTATAGTAAACTTCCGAAACCAAAACTAACATTTTTAAGTGCAGTAGACAGTACATAAAGTAAATCATTTTTCTTATGAACTGCATTATTCGTTCTTTTAGGAAGACTGTCAACTGGGTATGTCACAAATGTTTTCAAATAACACAGCGAAAAACAAAAGAGGAGGACACTTCTATATCTCCCGTTCTACTGGGCCGATTGACGAAATTCAAATTGCATTTTTCATGTCTCGGAAGTGCGACTAAGGTTAAGTATTGGATTTATATTTAGCATTGTTTTAATATAGGTATTTTGACATAAAATCGGACTTTTTCTGAAACGACATGACAATTGTTTTCCATATTTTGATTCTACGTCTCAAATTATGTCAAACTGCCAAGTTTTATAAAAATCGCAAGAGTAGTACTTTTTTAAAATTAGCCTTTAAAATTTTTTAGCTCCTCAATGTTAATTGAATTTGATATACATTTATTAATATCGCTTTTTTATTAAACTTATTTGATTCTTCTTTCATATTTCGAAATTTAGGCTTAATCCAAATATAAATTGCACATTTTTTATTATTTACTTTTAAAATTTGTATTTTTAAATAATGTTTTTTAATTTTTCGAAAAACTTTGTTATCATAACCTATAAAATTTTTAACATTATCTTAATGTAGATGTATTTCTTCAGCATATCTGTAAAAAATTAGTTTTTTATTACAAATTTCTTAAGATACACGTGAATTTAAATTTTGGTCCGTTTTGGAATTTGGCGCATTTAATATAAGCGATAATATGAAAATGTGGTTGACGCACTTTGTTAAAATTATTTGAAAAAAATGCACGACGGACCTTTTTTTCCCCTTGTACATCAATGAAAAAAAGGGAAAATAAGCAGGTTACTAGAAATTAAGGATTCTGCCAAGTGAATTATTCTTGGCACAAACTGAAAAAAATACACCAAGATAATTTTTTAAATTTCTCCATAAATTTCCCCCAAAAAATTATAAAATTTAATATTTAGGCATAATTTGAGTCGTAGAATCGAAATATAGAAAAACATTTATATGTTATTTCACAAAAAACCCGATTTTGTGTCAAAATATCTATGTTAGAATAATGCTGTATATAACTCTAATGCATATCCTAAGTCGCGCTTTCACGACATTAAAAACGCAAGTTGAATATCGTCAATCGGCCCAGTAGAACGGGAGAATCAGAACTGCCCCCCTTTTTTTTCACAGTGTACCTTTATAAACTGAAAGACAATTTTAAAATTTTCTGCTCGGAAACTAGCAATAATATCAACTTCAGCAAACTGACAGGAAAGAAAAATTCAATTTCTTCTGCAGCATTTGCAACAGTTGTTAAAACTTGTGGCCCGCTAGACCAAGTGCATCCTTAGTGCTGTGCAGTTCCCCGTAATGGCGCATGATCGAAATTCAGTTTTGATAATGATGCCCTGTTGAAGACCAGCTCCCTCATATTGTCCCTCGATCCAAAAACACTAATTTCGCACTCCTTTTCCCGAGTGGCAACAGTCGCGTGCTTTGAAGATAAAAATGCTTTATTTCGAAGTGTTGCCACTGCTTGCTTTCAAATTGTACAGTTTGTTAATCAAAGATTTGTAAGTTTTACAAAATATGAAATTAAATTAGCATTGCCAAATACTAGGCATGCTACTATTATATGCGGTCATATTCTGATGTTGAAGAAAGCACACGATTGCATGTGACGTCATTGTATGTAAAAAATATTTTGTTAATGTCAGCATTTTAAATAAATAGCTGCTGTTGGCAATTTTTTTCTTTCAGGTTACGTTAATTGACTATATTTGTTACTGCCATGTTACTTCTTTTACTAAAATTGAAAAAAACAATAAGTTGTTTTGTTACATTAAATTTAAATCATGACGTCATACATATTAATCTGAACTGTAAAATGTTTTTGTTTCAGGGTTTGGCAACAAAATTTATTTGCGAATTGGTTGTTGCTTCGAAAGAATGGAGCTGATTGTATTCATATTGTAAAGCTTTTATGCATTTTTTTAGGTGTACATAGAACTTATGAATTTTGCTTTGGCCGTGCTGGGCTCATTTCGCAAGTTTATCCCGCTAGTCTCATAATAAATTCTGAATTCTATAAATTCTGCTAATGAATGCTGAAAAGAGAATATAAATTGTATCTAATTAAAATAAATTGGCATTTTTTAAAGAAAGATTATTTAAGTTTTAAATTTAAGAATATCAGAGCTGTTTTTACAGAGAATCGTCAAAAGGAAGCACTTCATTACGCTGTTCTGTATAGAAAATAATTAAAATTGCTTTTTTTTTCCGAAAGTTTGTTAAAGTTAATGTAATTTCCATTCGGAGCAGTTTGATCCCTAGTGAGCTTCAGCCACACTTTGATTCATACACCAACATTTATAATCTATCAAATTTTATCTCCGAATTGTAGTAACATTAGAAACCGTTGGAGACAGTCTCAAAATATTTCAACTGGAATGTGGCTTTTGAAATCGGTACATAAATATGTAACACGTTAGTTCTCGTTTTGTGAAAAATTCTTTCCCATTTTCTTCGCCATTTCAGCAGTATATTCCAGAGATACTTTTCTTTCTATCCCTGTCTCCAACGGAGACATGAAAATATGGGAAATTATTTTCTTTGCTGTAGCGAAGAGAACAGACTCGTCACGTTCCTTTCAAAATTCTCTTCTTTTTTTCATACTTTTTTTGGAACTTTCCATTCCCCATTTCTTGGTAGAGAAAATGTTTCTCACTGCATAATCGCTGGCAATTTCGGTAAAGCAACGTTATCTGTGAAGCGCACAGGCCGCCTCCTTTCAACACCATCACACCTTAGAATAAAAATGTGATTTTGTTTGCGTGATACCTTTTTTCGTTGGCTGCGTTATACTCGGATTATAAGTTTTCTCCGCAATTTACTGGATTTTCTGTGCACTTTAAGTAGAAGCATTTCCACAAATTGCCAGCAGTCTGCTTAACTTTCAGAAAATTCATCTTTATAGCGCACAGTGTAAAAAGATGATAGATTTTATATATATATAAAAAATGAGTACCTTATATATATATAAGGTACTCATTTCTATTTTCTTGAGTGAGATGTTGTTACTCAGAAATATTTAGATAAAAAATAATTGAAAAATTCAGCCATACGTATTATTCTGTACTGAAACATGTAATACATGGTATTTAAAGGATATTTTATTAATGACAAATATAGAGCAAATGTCCATGAAAACTATTGAATTTATTAAAATTACATCAAATAAATATAATATATAAATTGTCTATAAATTATTCTATAATATATAATAGCTGAATATGTAATAAAAAATAAATAAAGATGTAAAATTCTGAAACGTTTATTTATTACTTTTAAATTTTAAGCAGCTGCATTTGCAATTTTAAAGGTAACTTGAAGATCTAATACTACGCAGAACAGCAACAGTCTGAGAGCTGCCTCTTTCTCAAGTCGCATGGAGGTTGAGGATTTTATAATCTCTTGTAATGGAAACGCATACAAGTCCCGTGAATCATATACATGCTAATAGGTAACGCAATATAATAATCAAGGAATTGGGAAGATGGCTTTATCTATATACTTTTTTGTGATTGTGCTTTCTAAAGGAAACTTGCTGTATCCACGTTACATATGGGGAAGATCAAGAAAACGCCCATACATCACACCCGTTCGTCTGGAATTGAAACAAGGTTGAACTACCAGCGCTCAGTGTCTCTACTGCTCTGTCGCTGATGGATCTCCAGAATTGGAAATAATCTGCTGCAATTATTTGTAATATCAAAGTCCATATACATAAAGTTCAAATGTGACTTAAGCTGCTGAAAATTGTAAACATGACCTTGATCTTGCTTTCTCAGTTGTAGAGCGTTTATAATCGTCTCCTACTTCCTAATTCGCCTATTTTAGACAACATCTAACACTGTTCTAAAATTCATGATATCTATCCATAAACCGCTGTTAAGAAATATTACTTATTGCTGCACTTTTCAAAGTACTATGATTTCGTTAAAATTATGATGAATTCTTTTCATTCCACTTACGCATATGAAAGAAAAAACTTTCATACAACTAAAAAGTTCATCTGTTTCGAGTCTTACGTAAGAAATCTAATCATAAAAATGAGATGGAGTTTTATTAAATCTTTCGGAAAATATCTACCGCTTTTAATAAGCAACTTTGAAATGTAACCTTTAACGAAAAGTTTTTTTTTACTCAGAATAAACTCCATTTTGCTCAACAAATTCTGCCTCTTTCTAGAAAAGCTAATTAATTACATGTGAATCAAAACGTGCTACTCTAGAGTTCAGAAATACCTAAAGGTGTTTGCAGCATTCAAAATTTCGTTTTTTTTTAGCCCAAAGGGCGTTAGCCCAGAAGGACTATTAATTTCGTTCTGGCATTTTGCGCTGAAAACTTTAAATGTCCGTTCCGTTTTCAAACTCTTGCCACCAAATATTATCGCCCTGTGTTATATTTAAAGACATTAAATAATGCAATAATCTGCATAAATGTATGTATGTTTCTCGCATTATAATGAAACAATGGTACCTGCAGCTATAGAATTTTGAATAACGTAATCTTCTACCGAATATGGGCATCTGGAAGCTCTAATTTGGAATTTGAAATTTGTTTTGTTATCGATTTCATGTTTTGTAACACTTTAACGAATTTTTGATTAACAAACTCAGCGACATCAAAGCCAGGAATGGCAACGCTGTACGGGGGGAAAAACCTTTTTATCTTCAGCGCGCGAGACTGTGTATCGGAAATTCTAAAGATATGCTCATTTTAAAATTATTTTGCGATATTGTTGTTGAATTAAATCTTATGGTTTAAGTGCAAAGAGCATGATATTTAATAAATAAAGGCAGCACACAAAATGTTAAAAAAAAACTCCGCTTTGGGCATAATGTAAAATATGAAACCTTTCAGATATTTTTTTATTATTATTATTGAGATTTTTTTAACCCAAAGGGTGTTAGCCCAGAAGGCTGTTAGTCACGTTTTGGCATTTTGCGTTGAGTCACTATAAATGCCGTTTCAGCTTTCAAATTGTTGCCACCAAATATTATCGCCCTGTATTATATTTAAAGAAACTAAATAATGAAGAATCTGCCTGAATGCATGAATGTTTCTCGCATTGTGAAAAAACAAATCTACCTAGAGCCATCCAGTTTTGAGTAACATATTTATTTTTATTTTTATTTTTAATACAGTCCAGAGAAAGAAAGCAATAGCAAAAATTTAACTTTTATGGACAGACCAGGACAATATGGACTACCCGGCAAAATCTCGGCATAACAGTAGTTTCTGATATCTCGCTTGTGAGATTCTGTCTGGCATTACCATGGGGAAGAATTATTATTCAGCTTTCAACTGGTAGACAACTTTAGTTGATTAATATGTGATTGTAGTGACAGCTTTGCTAACTGGACAAGCCATAGGCCGTCAAATTAATCATAATTTCTTTGAGTAGATGTTGCATTTTCACGAGAATCAAAGAATGATCTTCTTATGTGTTAATCCGTTTTCCGACAAATGATCTTCCATATCAAACCAAACTGATATTATCTTAAATAAACTAACTTTCGTCATATGTGGTTATACAGACCATAAATGCATGAATGTTGTTTTAAAGATGCAACGTAGAGGGATTTGTTTATAAATTTCTAAGAATTTCTTCTTTTTTAAAGGACTGAAAATAACGTACAGCCATTAGCTGATTATTTGCCTTTGGTTTAGGTAAAGCAGTGTTTGTCGCGCTCAGCTAAATAATCATTAAATGAGTCAGATTTATTCTACAGCAGGCATATCAAACTCAGTAGCTGAAGTGGGAAAATAATCATTGTTGTAGAACAGAGTGGTCCGTACAACAGAGAGTCAAAAATAAAAGAATTTTCACACTTAATGATCTTATCGAATACTGACGTTCTAAATAAAATAGATATAGAAGATAATAAAGTAGAAGGAAAAAAAAATAGAAGGAAGATAAAGAAATCTTGGTAGTAGATGATAAGTACTTATTATTTCTTTTGCGACATCAGGTATCTTTTTCCTGTAAACAGTTTTCAGATGTCTGTAGACATGCGGCCCACATTAGTGATTCTCCGAAAATAGGTCAGCGTTGTATCTTGCTAGGCAGTTAGTTGTTCCTTTTCATAAGGGAATAAAATGCTGGTAACCACGCAGCTAAGTGTATTTGGAAAATTTTTGTTAATGCCATATGAAAGTAGGCTGGCTCGATCGATTGTGAAAACACTGTAAGATGTGTCTCTGTTACTCCATATAAACTAAATTAGATCCTACAATAAACCTGGGGAATTCTCACACAGGCATGAATAAATTACCAGCGCAGAAGAAGGGTGAAAATAAACCCTTTATTTAATTAAAATGATTAACAGAAAGGCGTGATCTTTGGGCTTTTCAATGGCACCATCAACCTGCGGTGAAACTGAAAAGTAGAATATAATTCAAGTCAAAATTTAAAATAAAAATAATGCTGGATTAGCACGGAAGTCACGCCTAACAGGTTGACTCACAAAAAACCTAACAAGCGTGACGATAATTCGAAATAGCCAAGCGGCTTATTACCGTAACAGCAAGAACGAAATATCGCTGGCTATCGAAAACATACTCTGAATAAACCTAGAGATTCACCCATTTAAATACTCACTTCACTTAACTTTAAATTTACATCCTGGCGAGAAAATATGAGGGGAAGATGAGGAATTTAAAATAAATTTGTTATGCAAAATAAGGGAAACCCTACAATACTTTTGTAAAGAGGCCATCTCAAAAGATTTTTGTGCATCCGAAGTAGTACGTACGATTCGATATTGGGTAAAATTTCCCTATTCATTAAGATATTGTAATTGTATACTTTTTATACTTTCTTGGAGTGAGCTGAGGGCCGCCCAAGAAAAATGAAAAATGAATGATGGCCTGTAAGTTTGACATGCTTCTTCTGTAAGAATGGATTGGGTTCTTCAAAAGATTTCTAAATTTTCTGCAGTATAAGGAACATATTTTTCTATGGTTCTTTATTTAATTTAACACGGTTATCTACTGAACGAAATTTCAAGCGTTTTCTTTAAGTCTGTACTAGTATCTTTCGGATTAAGACTCGAGAACGCCACATTAGGACATATGGAGCGTCTTAAAAATGCCTGGTAACTTGATGATAAAAAAAGGACAATAGCTTCAGTGTCTAAAGAATCTGAATCCATTACTTCTTGATTTTTAAACCTAATCGCTAACAAATACACGAAATTACTTTTCAAAGTCAGAACTGCAAACACGGGATATTTTAAGACATAAACTGCTTTCTGTCGTATTGTCAAAGGCTTCTCTCAAAATTTATATTCGCTTGCTATTTAAATTCTACTTCATTCATGTTCTGGTGAAATTTGACAGAAAAAATAGAATTTACAAGAAAGAATATATAAAAAATGCCATCTAATATAAATCTTAAGGATTAAAGCGAAACTAAGCCCTCGCATTGAGACATTCGTTTTGAATCATAGTAAACGTAATACATGGATCTAATGCAGCAAAGAGCGTCCTAAAAAAGTTGCATTACCATACAAAACTTTTAAAATGAACACTGACATACTTTAGAAATGCAGGAAACTTCCTTTGCGCTGCAATATATGGATCATAGGATATAGTTAAACAGCAGTTTCAGAAAGAAAAAAAAAACAATTTCATAATTAACCACTAGCAGTCTTGTATCGATTTAATTCCTATTCTGTTAGATCATATTCTGCTTAAACATTTTTCTTAAATTTCCATTTTCTTAAATTCATCCGCTGGTTTGCTATTTTATATAATGAGAGATATATTTTATTTTTAATTGCTCCTATCCTTGCTTAAATTAGCGCAATTCATGAGTTCCATCAGATTTCCCCTATCTCGAATCTTGGGATAAAATTTATATCTAAATTTAAAACTGCGCAAGCAAAAAAATTGTTGCCTAAAATTTCAGATTAGAATTTTAACATCTCCAATACTTTAGAGTTTAAAAAGTAGAGGGAAAGACATTAAAAAATACACATACACGATTAAAAATGTTAACGCTTGATCTTAGCATGCATATTCCAGTTTAGTATATGAATGAATTTTAAGCTAATCGGATAAGTTTTAGCTCTAGCAAAACAACAATTAATCTCTCTGAAATTAAAGATAAATATAAAGCGTAGAATCTTACATTTAAAGTAACTCGTCAAAATGGGAAATCCGAAGTACAATGAAAAATTGCCGTATCGTTGATTATAAATAATTCCAACTTAGAGACTTGTACACTTGTTTAATAAAATAAGAGAATTATTGAAGATACATCTCTGCGTTTATTTTACTAAAGTCATGAGATCTGAAACAAACATTTCCTTCAAGAGGTATTTTCTATTTTGTTAAAACGTGGAATTTGCAAAATGAAACAAATAAACACCCGAAGAGATTTCCTTCGACGTTTTAACAATTTAACTTCTTAAAGTTAAGATTCGAAAATTTCAAATGTGACAAATAAATAAATTAGTAAATAAATAAAAAATTTTAAAATGTGAAAGATTTTTATATATATAAAGATATATTTAATGGCTTGTTTAGGTTTTTACGCTTTCGCTTGGCTCACAGCCTAGTAGTCTGTTTATCTACACTTTCCTTCTATCCTTTTTGTCGTTTTAGCTTTGTTATTAAGTACGTTTTCTTCACACTTACGCCACGTACAGCTAAACAACAAAATTTTTAAATGCTACGTAGAAGCATAGGTTTAGAATTCCCGATGCAGTTTTAAGTGTTAGCATACACTTTTATAATTTTTTTTCAGTTTTTTTGTCAGTTTATCGTGTCTAGTAAATTGGTAACAAAAAGTTCTTTTGCCTTTTTATTTTTAACTTCCTGTGTCTTAACCTTATCCATTAAATATCAAGTTCTTCGCACTTACGCCACATAAAGTTCATTTCAACAGCAAAATTACAAAGTATTTAAAAGGAGTATCCTTAGAATTTCCGATAAAGTTAGAGTTTGCCATACATATTTTTGTATTCGCTGTATTATTTTTAAAAACTATCCTTTCACGCGGTCAACCGCCTAAAATAGTTATCGTAAAAAACAAAAAGCATACAATGATTTTAATGAGTGGTGTAATTTCACAAAAATATTAAATATTTCTAGTTGAAATATCTCATGATTTTATTACATGTTTATTTAAATCTTTAACATTGAAAATTAGAAAAAAAATATTCTTGAGAACTGCCTTGATCACTTTTAAATCGCTCAGTTTATTATCCAGTAAACTTCCAGATAAAATTTGAAAATATTTTAGGCTTTACTGAATGACAACACGCTGGGACGTGGAAGACAAAAATATTTTATTTTCGGCCGCGGTAACACATTGCTTTCATACAGCATAGTTTGTTAATTAAAATTGAAAGATAAATACATTACTTTTTTTTAATGGCAACAGTCTTGTGCACTGAAGGAAAAATATACTTTATTTCGAAAAGTGTTGCTACTGCTCACTTTCGATCAATTGAGTTTGCTACTTAGAAATTCATTAACGTTTTACAAAATACGAAATAAAAATAAAGACAATAATAATAGTAATAATAATCCTAAAACTTTCAGATTTTACATTACCCTTCCCCCCCAAAGAGGCTTTTATTTCATTTCTACAAGCAATGCTTTTTCGCTTCAAAAGCATTTGGGCTACCCCCCTCTTTGGGCTAAAAATATTTTAAAACCCCATATCCTTAGAATTTCCGATAGACAACCTCACGCACTGAAGATAAAAATGTTTTATTACGTACAGTGTCGCCACTGCTCTCTTAGACAACGTTGAGTTTGTTAATCAAAAATTCGTTAAAGTTTTACAAAATATGAAATAGGTAATAAAACAAGTTCGAAATTCAAAATTCGTGTTCAAAGTGCCCATATTCGTGTGGAAGACTACGTTATTCAAAATTTTATGACTGTAGGTACCGTTGTCTTTTCACAATGCGAAGAACATGCATACATTCATGCAGATTCTCCATTACTTAGTATCTTTAAAAATTATACAGGGCAGAAATATTTGGTGTCAACAATATGAAAAGTGATACGCCGTTTTAAGTGAACCAACGTGAAATCCCATTTCAAACTAATAGCCCCTTTTGGAATAATAAATAATATATGCAGTGAAGATTAAAATTTTCGTGTCTGGAAAAATTAAGTTCTTCAGAATTGGAGACACGAATGTCTCGTCCATAAAAGTGGGGTAAATTATTATTTATGGTATCGTAGATGTAAATGCTCTGAATATGTATCTTGTAAACCAAAGCTGTTATCTGGCAATAACTTGCACTAATTACTTTACGTAATATGTGACAAACGTATAATTAAATTCTATTTAATGTGAACTTTTCCCGGTCGAAAACAAACGAGCAAAATAATAATAATAATAATATAAAAAAATATAAAGATCTGAAAGCTTTCAGATTTTACATTACGCCCAAAGGGGCGTTTTTTTAACGCTTTGTGTGTTACCTTTTTTGTTAAATATCATGTTCTTCACACTTAAACCATAAAATTCAGTTCAAGAATAATATCGGAAAATCATTTTTAAATGAGCATATCCTTTAGAATTTCCGATACACAGTCTTGTGCGCTGGAGATAAAAATATTTTTTTTCGTACAACGTTGCGATTGCTCGCTTTGAAATCGTTGAGTTTGTTAATCAAAAATTCGTTAAAATTTTACAAAATATGAAATAAATAATAGAACACATTCCAAATTCGAAATTTGGGCTTCCACATGCCCATATTCGGGTAGAAACGTACGTTATTCAAAATTGGATGGCTCTAGGTACCGTTGTTCTATCACAATGCGAGAAAAATACATACATTTACGTAGGTTCTTCAATATTTAATTTCTTTAAATATTATACAGAGCTCTAATATTTGGTGGCAACAATTTGAAAAGTGAATCAACGTTTATACTGAATAGATTCAAAATGCCAAAACGAAATTAATAGTCCTTCTGGGCAAAATTGCCCTTTGGACTAAAAACAAAAATCCTGCACAAAGTACAAACATAAAAGCATTAGAACTGAAAATACAATAAGCAGCTGATTCTCTTTTTTTACGTGACCATGCGGTGTAGATTAAATAATGAGAGCAGGGAAGCGTTTAATTGTTGTACTTAACTTTCAGCACGCAGCAGTGTCTGGTCCTAATGGCGCTAGGATAGATTAATAATAGAACCGATGGAACGATAATGGCCAGAAGCCTACGCCCTTGTCTGCTCCGTTAACTGATACCTGATCTGTTAAAAGCGAGCTTTGGAGAAGTTTCACCGAAAGAAAGTTTCTTTAAGAGTAGAGTTTCGCAGTTTCCATAAACAGCAACACAGATGTAGCTAGGCTTTTCAACACCCGGGGAGAACTGAAAATTTCGCGCTCCCTCCTATTTGTAAAAATGTAATGGGGCACATCAGTTTAGCTCTCACTGCAAGCTGCGTCGGGAGACAAGTGTTCCACCTTGTCCTGTTCTAACTACGCAATGGAGCAGAAAACTGAAATAATTATTTTTATAATTCATTTGAGAATCAACCATGAAACATTTCCTAATAATTGCAATAGATGTTTAGGAAACATGTTAAATGTCGAAGTGGTAGATTAATAAATGTGCCGCAGCTTTTATTTTCCTTCCCAGAAAGATTTAGCTAATGATAAAAGTTCCTCTTAAAGCTAATTTTCCTAGCAGAGTACTAGTAGCAGAAGTAAATCCAAGAGCACACTGGTAAATTGCTATCTCAGTGTTATGTATTACTTATTTCAGTTGTGATTTAAATTGTTTTAAAGGTAATGATTTAATTTTTTTTGCTTCAGACTTAAAGTTTAATTTGTTTTAATTTTTGTAGTTGAACTTAAGTTTCTTTGGTTTGTTTAAAAGTAATTGTAGTCATTTAATTTGTTCTCTTGACAGTTTTGGTTAACGCTGATTTTAAGTTGCTTGTGTAATTAATTTTTCTTCTTTACTTTTGGTTGGTTAACTATTTAAATTCTGTTTAGTTAATTTTTTTTCTTAACTTTGGTTGTTAATGTTAATCTCTTGTTAAGTTGATCCTTAAGGTCAATTTTTTTAAAGTTTTGTTTACACAAGTTGGTGTTTAAAGTTTAATTTAAGTTTTTCTATTATGCCCCCTTTTCTGCTAAATTTGGGATCCATATTTTCTGACTTTGGTGGTCGTTTTGGTGTTGTGGAGAATATATAAAAATTTTCATACTTGATTATTGTATTTTAACTGAAGTAATTTTTATTTCCTTACTATGGTGGTCGTGTTTGGTGTCGGAATAAACCCAAGAAAATTATCTGTGAAATTATTATATTTTTATTTAAGTACTTATCAGTATTGAAGTTAATTTGTTGTAAATTCTATAATTAACTCTTATCCCTTCAAAACTTTCGATTTCAGTCCGTTGCCCTTCCAAAGAGATTTATTGCTTTGTTTTCGATTTCTTCGCCCGCTAGACGGTCGTCTGTGAAACCTCTGTCAACATTAGTAAAAATTGCACCCTGCGGAGAGGCTAGTTTCTACATTACTAACTCTGCCGCAGGGTCAGGTTGGCGGGATGTTTTTGCTTACTCGCAGGCTTTTCCTATGCTGGAATGGGACCCCTCGTCGAGGCTAGCAGCGATTCGTCGCCAAGTCATGGAGCTCTTTCTACCTTGGACTGCTCCTTCCTGCGTGGTTTTTCCCTGGGGTTGCCGGGCTGTTGGCGGTTTTACTACCATCAAAAATCGCCAATCAAGCGGTCTTGGCGTTTCGAGTAAAAAGGCTTGGGAGCTGCTGACGAGGAGGACTGACGGGAGATTGACATGCAGCCATTTTGACGGAAGGAGACGGTGCTGAAAGCGTCAGCGTTATCAGAGAAACATCGATGTCGGAAGAATTAGACGAGAGAAGGATACTATGGAGGGCGACGAAAATGTCCAAACTTAACTAATATATATATTTTTTTTCTCTCCCTAGAATACCCATGTTCACAGCCAACCATATCTACAATGTATTGCTGCTTCAATGTTTGGAAACTCAAAATTGTGTAACTCAGAGATGTTGGCAGAAGTTCGTTTATCTACAATGTTAAATTTCCCTGTTTGGATGGGTATGAACCTACTTTTTATATTTTCCATTTCACCGCCACCATGTACAATTCTGTATTAATTCAAAGTATCTTAAATAAATGCTATATTTAATTTTAATTTCTTGTAATGTTTTCACTTTAATTTAGAACACTGGACCCAATATATGTACACAACGCATTTATTTAATTATTCTGTTGGAGCTAAAAAAAACTATACCACTATTTACTATTGATTGGAACACCAGTTTTACAGTATATATTGTGTTTATCATGTCGTCACAAACTTTTCACATTCATGTTATTGAGAATTGTTTATCCAATTATTGACTTATCATTTGGTATTGAACTTGGAACATAAACACAAACTCTTAAGTATTAAAATCTCCAACATCAGCGAGACCATAAAAAACCTTAAAAATTTCTTAATAAACCGTAATAATATGATGCAACGTAGCAGACGGTTAAGCAGAATAGAGCGACATCTTTTGATCGGTTTTTATTTTTCTTACACTTTATGTGAATAAAATGTTATTTCATGGAGCATCACAAGCTTTCTTTTCATTTGGCATATTCATTCAGATATTAAACATTAACAAACAGCAATGCATTTGAAAATGCACTACTACATAAATTTTTATTAAGAATAAATTTGAATCCCAGTCTCTTATTCTCTTCGCAGTTTTTTAATATTAAATGTGTTTAAACATTAAACATTAACATTTGGAATTTTCTAGCATTTCAATTTCTTTGCTAAGAAAAGACGTCTACCATATAATCACATTAATCTAATGCATTCCAACAGAAAAATTAATTTTGCTTTCACTATATCTTCGCCATCTTAAATATATTATTTTCTAAAACATAAATGTGAAATTTTGCACACACACAAAAAAAAGTTAAGGGAAACATTAAAGAATTTTACTTGAGAAATGATAATTTGATTTAGCATTCTTGATTCACTTTAATTTGTAAACAAAAATCAGGGTAAGTTAAAATAATTTGAATGTTTCAGTAAAATATTATTTTCCGCCAGTTTATTATTACCTTAATTCAACTATTTTTCAACAAGCAATGCAAAAAATCTAAATCTTCGGGAATTCGTCCATTGTAACAAATTTTATTTCTGTTGACAAGCATGGCATCAACACTAATTAATATCAATTTTTAATTTGTCGTTCATCGTTTATTTTTATCGTTTTAAAGAACAATAAGTTGATAAATTGAAGAATTAATATTTAAGTGGAAAAAGAATTATACTTAAGATTCGGCTAATAAAATTTTGTTTCCCGATATGTAGGAGTTGATAGTTCTGAAACAACTTAAAATATCTACTTGCGAATGTAATTATTTTAAATTTAGTGAAGGATAGAAGTTGAGTTATTCCTTTAATATGCATTTTTAAGGAAACAAAAAGTGTATTTTCACTGACATCAATAAATTATCACTGAAATGGGAAAATTCCTCATTGAATATTTAAATCAGTCGCAGATTTAGTGAGATATATCAAATATATTTAGAGTTATTTTAAACATTTCTCAAAGAAAGATGTTAATAATACATATAGCAACAATGTTTAAACAAGCGCAATCTGAAAAACTTCAGATTACAGCCTAACACTTCATAGAATTTTAAAAAAATATAAAATACATGAGTTAAAAAATAATCATGTGCTTAAGTAAAAATTTCAGTATGATCCTGGCATGCAGATTTACATTTAGTTCCTGAAACAGGTTTTCCAATCAGATGCGACAAGCCTAATAGTTTTGTAGAGACATTAGGTTATTTCGAAGCAGGAGACATGAAAAATGAGCAATGCCATCGCCGGGATTCGAACCACGGACCTCTCGAATACGCGCCGAGCGTGCTGACCATTACACCACGAAGGCATGCTAAGAAGGCGGTAGAAATACCTTACATACTTCTCGTTTTAAAGGGCGACTGGGGATAAGTGGACCCAATCGCCAAATCTTGGTGGTGGAGAATCATCATCCACCACCGTTTTTAGTTGGGGCTCCACTATAGTGTCATTAAAGTATTTTGAAGCAGAAGACATGAAAAATGAGCAATGCCCTAGCCGAGATTCGAACCACGGACCTCTCGAATACGCACCGAGTGTGCTGACCACTATATCACGAAGGCATGCGAAGAAGGCGGGAAAAATACCTTACAGTTTAAAAATTTCCCCTAGCAATTACGATATTGAATTTTAAACCTCCCGTATAAAATGTATTGTTCAAAACGAAAAACACCGACTGCAGGAAAAAAAATGCCGCGTTTTCATGTCATTGAATGTTAACGTCACGTGAAAACTTGTGCACTTATTTAATAAAACATAGATTTAATTGTTCAAGACACTTTTCACACTGCACTTTTGATTTCACTGGATCAGTTGCAATTTTGAGGTTTAATTAAGACCGGATCATACACATATAACTTCAACAACTCGAAACGTATAATAAATTAATATGCTTGCAATTAGAAAAAATGTGAGTTTACGAGAATCGCTAAGCCGATCCAGAAAATGCGTGAGTCTCCCAGGAAAGCTACGTCCATCTTCTATGAGAACAATAGTTTTAATCATAAATGCGTATGTCACGTATGCGAAATAAGAATTGCAAAGATTTCCAAGACTATCCATTGCAAAAATACAAATCAATAGGAAATAATTGACCATTTCCTTTTTTTCAAAACAAAAATAACACTGCCATTTGCGATTCTAATAAAGCTAAGTCTAATAATGTTTTTTAAAAAAGAAAGCATATGAAAAAGTAGTAATCTTATGATGTAAGAGAATTTTAATATTAATTTCTGAGATACCTACGTATTATCCTGTCGATTGAGAAATTGTCACCAAGCAGAGCAATTTAGCGCCAGTTGTGAATAAACGTGACCTCACAACACTCCTATACATTTTTATTGTGTTTTTATTGACGCAAGCTCAACTAATTCTTGATAATCCACCTGCTGTTTTTATAACAAGGCTATATATGATGCATAATAAAAATACAGCTATTAGTGTTGTATTTTCCACTTGCAGTTTGGGGGGAAGGAGTAGATGACTGTAGAATCACATTTGTGAGAGCACTTAGGATTTCAGGCGGTCGAGAGAATTCATATCTGATAAGTGGGAAAAAGAACAGCTGGATATGGTCGACAAAATCGTAGTAAAGTAGAAGAACCTGTGAGACGTTTGTACTCGTAAGCGTTTTAAATAGAAATTGCGGTAAAATCGAAGGACTTTACAAAATAGTAGAAATCGGCGAAAGCATTTAACGAAGCGCAAAAACGAAACCTGTTGAATACTTCTTCAGCAGTGGCTGTTTGGCGGATTGTGCAGAGATGCTGTACAGCCAGTTTAAAAAAA
>KK118338.1:225723-283460 GCA_000611955.2 Stegodyphus mimosarum | reverse complement strand
AAAAAAAAAAGAAAGTTTGGTTGCTATGGAGTGGCAACGGAGAAAAAGAGGTTCTCAGCGAAGAAGCAAGTTTTGTTCGGGACTGATACTCTCTCGGTCGGATTTTTTTTGTTTGGTTCCACTGAGCTGGAAAATGATTTTCAATGATTATTTTTACTCGACCTTGTATATTTCCAACTTTATAGTTGTTTTCAAATAGGATATTTCAATAAATGTACTTAAATGGAAAAGTGGTATTACTGATGCTTACGAATGTTTTGTTGAAAAATGTGCAATACGGCTCAGAATTCCAGAGGAATCCATTCCACTGCGGGCGTCGCCGCCAGTTTTCATGGTGATGATAGCCAGCTTTCACGATTGGTAGGCTAGTATGTAAATACCATTTTTAATTTTATGCTTAATGCTTCAAGTTACTTCAGATTTAAAGATTTATTTCAAATTCATAGATTTTAGGTAATAATTTAGCAGAAATATAAGAGAAATCCGCTAACTTAAATGCATGTAACTTTATAGGCGTATAAGAGAAATTCGCTAATTTATATACATGCTATATACCACTAGAAATAAATGGGTTTTAGCAACTTAGTAGGAGAAATTTGCTAACTAAAATATATGCCATATGTCTGCTAGATTAGAAATGTCTTTTGGTAACTATATCAATATTAAAATGCCTTTAAAATAACAAATCTACTCCCAAATGTTAATATACTAAATTAACAGTGATATCATTATATGAAAAATATTTTAACGAATAAATGATTTACTGATCTATTTAACATTGAGCAAATAGCAATCTGGCTAAGTTGGCGAAATATCGCCAAGTTAGCAACAATTCTGACGACTAATTTTGTCACCAAATTACGCGAGAAATCACCACAAGTCGCCAAACGTGGTGACCACTTAGCGACATTTTGTTCCGGTCCCTATATCACCGTAATGGATATTATAATTGAATAAATGTAATTGCTCACTATCTTAATTGTAACTGTAATTCGGCCCTTCTATACCTTCTATTAATTTCGAGAAGCAGAACGTACTACACTGGTGAAATAAATTAAGAGAATTTTTATATTTTGTCTACGATCTCCATAAATACTGGTCAGATTTTAATAAAATTTGGTGTGAGCATAGGTTGATATAATACAAACAAAATAAATATTCAACTGTTATAAGAGACACACATGTTTGTGTGTAACACTCATGGGAGTCTGAAGGTCTGAAACAGCGGTTGTAGAAGACACAAAAGAAATGGGTCAATAGGGAGTATGGTCCCCTCTTACAGCCATGCAGGCCTCGCAGCGTGATGCCATACTGGAAATAAGTAGCTTATCAGTGCTCGTGGCAATTGGTCCCACTCATTCAACAATGCTGTTTTCAGTTCCTGGATGGTTCTCGGAGAGGGTTGCGAGTTCTAATTGCCCTCCCCAGAGAGTCCCAGACATGCTCTATAGGGTTGAGGTCTGGAGACCTGGCTGGCCAATCCATCCGGCGAATATCTTGACTCTCAAGAAATTCGTCGACCAGAAGTCTATGTGGCCTCGCGTTATCGTCCTGTAAGATAAACTCGGGGCCCACTGCACCCCAGAAAAGGCGAACATAGGGCTCCAAGACCTCATCCCTATACCTCACACCAGTCCCAGAACCTCTGTCAAAGACGTGGAGAGGTGTGCAGCCATCCAACATGATGCCTGCCCAGGCCATTACACTGCCACCGCTATAATTGTTGATTTCGCGGACATTGGAGGGTAGGCAGCGGGTCCCTGCCTCTCTCAATATGAAATCGGTGTTAGTGGCGAGAATCGGTCTTTAGGCTAGAACGGGACTCGTCGGTGAACGGAACGTTGCCCATTACTCCGTACTCCAATCACTATGCTGCCTGCACGATAGTAATCAGACTCTCCTGTCCGTAGAGGTAAGCGGAACGCAAACAGCCGGTCTTCTGGCGAACAACCCTCCCTCATTCAGTTTTTTGGAAACAGTCACCCTTGTTACACGGGTTCCTGCGGCTGCATACAGGTCCCAAGAGAGCTGAGAAGCTGTAGCCCCTCTGTTACGCCTCGCTAAAATGGACAAATAGCGATCTTCTCAAGCCGTCGTGGCTCTTGGACGACCTTGCCTAGGCTTTTTCTCGATGGATCCAGTATCCTCGAACTGTTTTCATAGGTTACCCACGACGCTGTGCGTTAAATTAAACTCTCGGCATATCTGAGCTTGCGATTGGCCTGCCTCTAGCCTGCCCTGTTCCGATGTAAATTTAACCGATTGCTGCAAGATAACACGAAGAAATTCGCCGAGGTGTGCTACCAAACGCAATTCGTCTTATCCTCCACGCGCTTATAAAGCCTGTTTTTCTACTCCCTCCGCCTACACACACGTATACGCTTACGTATTTGCCGTACAATATTCGCATTTTTATCTAGAACCAGTGGTTTTTCCTTCAGTTCAGTTATTTTCATGCAATTCGATAAAATATGCAAGTTCTCTTAAATTATTTCACCAGTGTAGAAATATCTCAGCTATCGGATGAAACCTACATTAGACTGGAGAGAAAGCATCTGCTCTTGGTTGCTGTTGTGAGTTTTTAGTTCCGAGCAACCTCACACTATTGAAAGATTCGTCTTTTAGATGCGCTTTGCATTGCAGTGGGTTTAACGTTCTTAATAGTTTGAAGTGTACTTATTGATTTTATTCTGTGATACTGTGAACATTTGTACGATTATTTCTATGGAAAGTTTCAGAAAGCTGCACTGTTTCTTTTGATAAAATTAATTTTTCAACCTATCATCGGACCTGTGTGCATTCAATCAATTTCGAAACCGTACGCCCTCAAAAATATTTTTGTTGTTTCGTTAGAATGTAAATATGTTGCAAGAAGTACATTATTTATAAATATGAGTTATTTTATTATGCATATTAGCGTTGTTTATTTATATAAATCCCAGACATTTGGTTTCTAAGCCATTAGTCTTGATCTTGATTTCCAATACTTAAGAACAATAGAATTATAAGGTAACAGTGCAGTGCATTCGTCAATATGCTCCTTATCCATGAAATGTTCAGAGTTACAAAGAGTACAAACTGAGTTCTTAAGTCAAAATTTTAAAAAAATGGGCATTCAAACAATCGAAAGTGCAAGCTTTCTTGCTGCAAAGAGGCTTTGCTAATACTTCCTGACGGAAATTACTCTTCCGAGCGTTTAATTGATTCAGAGCAATAAATATAGCTTCAACTTCACCATCAAAATTGGTAGTATCTCTTCCCACTAGAATGCAAAATTGTTACAATAGATTCCTGCACCAGCTCCAGTACCTCGTCAATCGCAGATCCATCAGTGTAAACATGGGTCCAGAGATTACTGAGTTATCTCCTCGCTATAGTTTCAGAAGCAATGGCTCTGATCTGGGCAGTGGGCATCTCACTTTTATAAATTTTCTCGTCGAGTTCAAGATGTACGCAAAAGTCACCGTATTCAAGAGGATGCAAAGGTACAGTCATTACATTCATTTCTCAAACAAAGTCCAGGTCTTCTGCTAGTTCATAACCAATCTGAGTGAAACAAACTTGTGTCTTTAAGTTTCTATCATTGTTAAAATTGTAATTCCCCCAATATTTATTAAGTGGTAGCCAGCAAAGTTTTTAAAACAAGATTGCAGCATTTTTATGAATGAAATGCATAACAGGAGAAATATTGGTTAACGCTTCTATAGGCACTATGGGAATTGATTTAACTGCACCTGTTATTAGGCGAAGCGATTGGTTTTGTAATATTGTCAAAACTTCGACACTGATGGAAGCAGTCACCAAAATTTCATTACAGTAATGAAATAATGACTGAATATACATTTTATATGCATTAATTAAAGTTTCTTTGTTACACCCCATAGGCAGTCGGCAACCGTTTCAAAATTGGGAGCCTCCTTTCAATTTTGAAACTTTTTATATAAGAAATATGTTCATTGCAATTCAGACGTGAAAAGTTTGCATCCCAAATAGGTAACGTTTTTCTAACAGAGATTACTTCACCAACGATACAGAAGGTGTGGTGAAACGTGTTGTCTATTCAAGGTAAAAAACTGACAATTAGTTTTGTCTAAGTTTAAAACCATGTTATTATTATTGCACTAAAGATCCAATCTCCCCGAAGCATCATTGAGATTAACATTCAAGTTTTGCTATAGATTCTTTGAGGCACAGCTCCAGCAGATAGTCAGCAAGTAATGTAGCCTTAACTGTAGGGTCAGACGTAAGAAATCAGGCAAATTGTTTACATAAATATTAAATAATAAGGAGTTCATTACAGCGCCCTGAGGGAGGCCGGATTTTTACTGTCTAAAAAGCGACATGCTCTAGCCATAGCGAACCCTAATAAATCTTTGGTTGATAAAGTTTTTGATCCAGACCAGCATTTGTCCTCTACACGAAGAGAGGGCAGTTTTTCAATGAGCTTTACATACTTTCAGTAAGCTAGTCACAGGCGGCTTTAAAGTCCTCTAAAACTGCCAGGGTAGACTTAATGTTTATCTAGGGAATCCTTTACGTCTTGGCTAAAGCAGATAACTTGTTGAGCTGTACAGTTTAACTTCTAAAACCAGCCTGCGCAGGAGATAATAAATTATTATACTCCAAAAACCAACTCGATACTGATATAATCCTGCGCTCCATGACCTTATCGAAGATGCAGATCAAGGCAATAGGTCTGTAACTGTTAATTTGATCACTAGATTTATTTTCCTTTCACACAGGTATAACACTAGCTTTCAGTCAAATAGAGAAAACACAGCTGTGCCAGCTTCTGTTCAGTAGTGCAAGAAGAGCCAAACAAGCAGTAGGTCCCATTTTCTTCAAAACGTCGTCATGGATGTTTCCTAGTTCTGGGCTTTTACCACAATTTAATAGCCTCATTGAGTTCCGGCATGGTAAAATTGGAATAGAAGACCGAATGTCGTTCATTATTTTTTTTGTAGGAGAGACTTTATATGGGGTCTAGTATGGCGCTAATTTTTTTTAAATCAGTTTCTGCTCTTTGAAAGCCAGCATAAGACTTCGCTAAAAAATGAGCTTTGTCATTAGAGACATTCTTATTAAAGAATATCATGGGCTGTTTTACTGCTTTAGGGATAGAATTTTTTTAATTTGTTTAAAAAATAATGTACTCTCTTTCCATCTCTTCTAAAATCAATGCTGTTGATAAAATTATTAAAGCAGTTACGCTTTGCCACATTAATTTATCTTTTTAACAGTGCGATGTTTTTTTCCAGTTTTAAATATAGGCAGTGTCTTCCTCCGCCAGACGGCGAAACCTTACAAATTGTTTTTTTAAGATTTTCCACCTCATGGGTCCATAAGGACTTAAATGTTTTTATTTTGCCTCTTGGGATGATCCCCTTTTTTGCTGATTCCGTAATAGTGGAACAAAAGCGAGAGGTGGCTGCATCAATACTTTTATCTCCACTGGTATCGAAATGGCGAGGAATTTGTTCCAAATTATTTCTATAATTCTTCCAGTTTCCATCTTAAAGTTCCACTTAATATTTCATTGGTTAAAATTTTGAGTTTGTTTTTTCCGCATATGGATGTATTTGTAATGAACATTCTTTGGCCCGAGCCATAGTCATATAAGACATTTCTAAAAATATCGCAACAATGTATTCGGATACAATGGCAAAATCAGGATTAGTTTGAGTACCATTTTAGTGTAAGTAAGAGGCACTATCTGATGTAAGATATATAAGTTCTAATTTCTCAGAAAAATATCCTTCATGATTACGCCTACGGCATTACTATCATTATAGCCCCATCTTTTGCCGGGTGTATTAAAATTTCAAATGAGAAAGCATTTTCTAGGGAAGGAAACACCGTTAAAATTCAGTTTCTTACTGCCTAGAGGGCTATATCACATAAAGACAGTAAATGCATTGTTGTCTTCCCAGGCATTAAGTTTGGCCAATTCAGCTAAGACAATATGTTTCAGATCACCAAAGACAGAAAAAGATGATGATATGTTTTTCCTCATGCCCAAAAGGATTCCACTGGCAGTTCTTGATTTTGGTAGAAGATGCAAATAAAAACTAGGGAATGAATATCTACAAAAATTATCTAAGGACAGTTTAGCTTCGACAATGAAAAGTATGTCAATATCTTTAGAATGAGTCACATTCATAACTTGAATCTTCTTATCCTGGCAAAGTCCACTGCCATTTCACTGCAAGATTCACAGCCCATTCTTTTCCACAATGTAATATACAATCCGAATGCTCAAAAGAACAAGAAAGCGAAGCAACGCTGCGTCAGATTTAGCTTTAATTAGGGTGGCCACACGAAGAGATTAGAGTTGTAATGCGAAATGAATAAAACGTCTAACCACTTCATTGACAATGGATTACATCGAGAAGAAATTATTTTACAGGTATGTCTTATATACATTCTTAGACAAAAAAAAACGACGCACCGAGAAGATATAAAGCAAATTGGACACAAATTGATATGCATACAAGTTTCGACGGAAAATGCAAAATTGTACATTTTGGCTGCCAATGAATGAACAGTTGTCGCTACAGCGCATCTGATCTGCGCAACTCGCAGGATATTAAAAATGAGAAATTACGATTCCAGGTCATAAATTCTTCCCGAATTTCATTCTGTGCACTCTGGTAGACTATAACTATGCCTCTCATACAGGTGCACGAACCATATGCGCAGATGTCAGAATTTGAGAGAGGTCATGTAGTTGGGCTCAGAAGCCGGTTGGCCTTATCGGCGAATAGCTTTCAGCAGGAGCGATGCCACTATTAGACGATGTTGTCAGGAACAGGTGAACCATGGCCGCACACAGCGTCAAGAAGAATGCGGTAGGCCTAGAGAAAAGGCAGAACGTAAGACCGAGCAATCGTCAGAGCGGCACTCAAAGCCCCAGATGCATCATTATCATCGATTGTGCGTGCATGTAGTGCTTAGTGGCCGCAAGGACCATTCATAGACGGCTCACAGAAAGGGGGCTGACGTCACGCCTACACTTGCGCCGACTACCATTGACCTCTGTACAACGTCAAGCCCGTTTGCAGTGGCATCGGGCTCATTCGCACTGGAATGTCACTGACTGGAGTAGAATAGTCTTCAGTGATGAGTCCCGCTTTGAACTGAGCCCCGATGACCAGCGAAGGCGAGTCTAGAGACGCCCCGGAAAGCGGTGTGATACCAACCTGACTGCTTTCCGGCAGACAGGCCGACAACCAGGATTGATGGTCTGAGGTGCCATTTCATTTCATAGTAGGATCCCTTTGGTTGTCATCCGTCGCAACCTTACAGCACAGCGGTACGTCGACGAAGTTCTAAGCCCCGTTGTGTTACCCTTCATGTCACGCCACCATGGGCTTACATTTCAGCAAGATAATGTTCGCCCCCACACTGCACATGTTTCTAATGCTTGCCTTAGTGCCTGCGGAACATTACCTTGGCCAGCAAAGTCTCCGAACCTCTCTCCTAATGAGCACGTTTGGAGCATTATGGGCAGGGCCCTCTGAAGAATGTATTTTCCGTCTTAATGTGTAAAAATAACAGAATATCGCCATTTTCCCAGCCGTTACTTTCTCTAGAAAATTAAACCCTCCAGGTAATTTGTTGGCAAAACGTCAGTGAGCTCAATTTATTTTGCGATGTTTTTTAATTGGCTAATTTTAAAAGAGTTTCAAGCATTCAAGTTTCTATTAATAATAAACAGACGCAAATTAATTCTTGCTAACACTCTTGTAATAAGTGTGCCAATTTAGGGTGATAAAAATGCACTGTCTTATACAGAGCACTACGGAAATGATTAACATTTATGTTGAATAGATTCATTTGCAGAAGGGAAATTAAAACTGATTTATTTATAGAAACATTGCTACGGTAGATGACAGATACTCTAACTACGAACAAAACATAAGTTTATATATATATATTCAGTTTCTGAAGAATGAATAATAATTTCCTGAGTCTGTGAATTTTGTTCCTCGAATAGCACTATTAGATTATGCTAACAGAAAAGTACGTAATTTAATTTGCTGTTGATTGCTTAGCAAATCACATGTGAGAAACGGCAGTTATGTCAGAGGTAAGAAAAAGCAATAATATCTAATTTCATAATTTGCTACTTAATAATTAAACTAAAAAATTTAAAAAGATAATTTACTGGTAGAAGTTTGGCAACATTCATGAGTTTTATTCTGGCCTGTTTGCTAGTTGAACATCTGCTATAAAGTTTGATTACAGTCTATGCTTACAAGATATGACTATAAAACTACAGATTTTAAATATTTTATGAAGGTTCTCTAGAAAAGTCGCAATTATCCCGTAATTCGTCACGAATGTGTTCTCCCTAATGTAAATAAGGAAATGCGATATTTAGGATCCTTGAAAAAAAGTTTTATGTCTTGGATCGTAAGCTGTCTGAGTAGGATTCTGGTCTGCTATAATCGTTGCAGCTGTACATTCATTGAATTGAGTATTTTGAAATTTGTTATCTACATTTTAAGCATGTTTATGATAAATGGAGCAACATCTTTGATATCCTGTACTAAAGGCAATTTAACTGAAATATTTAGTTCAGAATTCTGTTTGCTTCTTATGCTAATACTACACATTTAAATATTTATATTATGTTGACATCATTTTCATGTGATTATTATCTTCAAAACTGAGAGAATATGACGTAGGTTCAAGACACTCAGGTAATTATTCCCTTAATCAGGGATCCACTACAGCGTAGCCATTTATCAGAAAACTGTGAAATGCTGTGAGTGATGTAATAAAGGGATGGGGTAAACATTTCGGAGAAAAAAGCTAATAAATTATAAATTTTCAACACCTTTCAGCATCTGTTATAAAACTAGCAACCAATCGCAAAGAACTTCCTTTCAGTGTGGTCGCCAATCACAATTACCTGAAATTTATTTGCAAGATCACACTGTGTTAGTTAAATTCTTTTTTGAAAATGCCCATTCCATACCACTTGTTTAAATTTTCATATAAAGTATGGATGTTTCACAATGATACGCCCTCTAGTGGCTATGTTTGCAACTCAATTTTTTTTTTAGTCCAAAGGAGTAATTTGCCCAGGACTATTAATTTCGTTTTGGCATTTTGCGTTCATTCACTAAAAACATTGTTTCACTTTTCAAATTGTTGCCACCAAATATCATCGCCCTATTTATATTATTTAAAGAAATTTAATAATGAAGAATCTGCATAAATGTATGTATGTTTCTCGTATTGTGATAAAACAATGGTGTCTAGAGCCATCAAATTTTGATTATCGAGCGTTTCCACCCGAATGTGGGCATCTGGAAGCCCAAATTTGAAATTTGGAATTTGTTTTATTATCGATTTCATATTTTGTAAAACTTTGACGAATTTTTGATTAACAAACTCAAGGATTTTAAAGGATTTTTAAGGAGCAATGGCAGCATTGCACCGAAAAAACATTTTTATCTCCAGTGCGTGAGACTATGTATTGGAAATTCTAAAGATTTGCTCATAAAATTATTTTGTGATATTGCTCTTGAACAAAATTTTATGGTTTGAGTGCGAAGTACATGATCTATATATATAAAAGAAAAAAGTCTTGTTTGTCTTGTCCTCTAATAACTTAGTCACTATTATAGCTATCGTCAACAAACTTTCTACAATTCTTTTCTGTGTCCTGGAAAAGATCGACATCCACTTTAAGATTATATTTTAAGATACACTTTAAGAGATATTAATCAAAAACTCGGAAAAACGAGAATTTCCACCCTCATTTTTCCTAGTGGCAACAGTCTCGCAAGCTGGAGATGAAAATCTGCTTCATTTCGAAAGTTGTTGCCACTGCTCGCTTTCAAATCCATAGTTTGTTAGTATAAAAGTTCTAAGTTTTACGACGAAATAAAATAGCATTGCCAACCATTAAATACATTATTCCCGATTCCAAAAAGCCATTTCGACTATTCTCATCTTCGTACGACTTTAATCAGCCGATATACTAATTAAAAACTCTGAAAGCGCTAATTTTCGCCCTGATTTTTCTCAGTGGCAACAGTCACGCGCGTTGAAGATAAAAATTCTTTATTTCGAAAAGAGTTGCTATTGCTCGCTCTCAAAACGTAGAGTTTATTTATCAAAAATTTGTAACTTTTACAAAATCTATACATATAAAGCAAAACGTTTGTGTGTATGTTTGTTTGTTCGCGTTATTTATTTCTGATCAATTTTTTGCCAGATTTAATCAACTAAAATTGAATATAGGTGAAATATTGGACGGAACTTGAGCTTTTACGACCATTTCGTTAAAAAGACGAAAATCATGAAAACCTGCGTGCCATTGTTGCTGTTATAATGAGAGAGAATAAGCTCATTCTTTTATTGAATTTTTTTTGTGGATTCCATATCGCATCCGACTGAAAAATGTATGACTATGAATCGTATTTTTTGCATCGTTATTAGAGAAGGATTACAGCGGCATTGTTCTCTCTGTTAGATACGTTACTCTCAATTAACTGAACTGGCATCGGGTACATCAGCTAATATTTAATAAATAAAGGTAACACACAAAATGTTTAAAAAACGCCCCTTTGGACTTAGTTAAAATATGAAGCTTTTCAGATTTTTTTCTTACGTCTTCCTCATCGCTTTATTATGGTCACATACAAACGTTTAGACTTTTTTGATGAATGGATACGGCTGCAAGAGATACTGAAGAAGAGATCTTTAATTATGGATCCCTTAAGTTTTATTAGCGAGATTTCGAATACTCGTAACTTGGAGCAGTACTGCGGTCGCGTTTAATTGATCACAGGAATGCTATATCGTACTTCTGTTTCAAGTTTTCCAATTAGGCAGTGTTTGCGAAAACAATGGAAGACATTTCTGTGTAGAACTAAAACAATTAAAATCATGCAGATTTTATATAACGACTAAAAATACCTACTGTTGAAGCAGTTTAAAAATTTTTTAATGAATCGCATCTTTTGCCAATTATTGTATGCAGTACATAAAAGGCATAAATACAAAGAAATGTTTCAACAGTTTATTATTTTTTATTATCTATACTTTGTTAAGTACTACAGGTTTATTTAGCTGGATTTTCATGTACATTAGATGTTTGAGACAAATCTTGAAACTGAATTTTAATCCCATTTCATCGAAATGATTTTTTTTTAATTTGCTAACGTATGTGCTAGCAGTATTCCAAACAATTTACTCGAAATTTAATTAATTTGAATCTTTTATCATCAGCGCTAAATTTTTCTCACTTGCCCTTAGTTTCCTTATTTAGTTTTAACTTATTTTTAGGTATAAAGTTCAGTTGAAAGGCTAGTAGAATCATTAGGATATTTTCTGAATGCAGGGAACATGAAAAATGAGCAATGTCCTCGCCAGGACTCGAACCATAGACCTCTCGAATACGTGCCAAGTGTGTTAACTGTTACACCACAAAGGCATGTACAAAGGCGGAAGAAAATACCTTATAACTTTATTTATTAAATCCAAAACAATTAAAAGTAAAATATTAATGAAATTTCCGAAAATTCAAGCTCCTTTTAGAACATGTTTGATTGATTAATACTTCATTGAATTTTCGGTTTATTTGGAAATGTAGGAATGATTAGCTAATAAGCAATTAGAGAAATAAATTACTTTAAATTAAGCTATTCTTCGAAATAATTTTTGTTACTGTGCGGAGTTTATTTTACTCAATGTATTGAAATATTTGTAGATTGAAGATGGCCCTTTGTCAAAACTTAGCTTTTTGTAAGCTTAACTTTTTAAGAGAAAAAATAAGGATTTTAAGGATAAAAAGATTTTATGTCTATCAAGTTGGCAACGGAAAAATGCCCGTTCAATGCATGTTTTTAAAAAATTGAACATAAATATGTGAAATTTTCTACACTACAAGATTTTCACAGTTATGCGCAGTGTTATTAATTCTCCCACCATCCTTTCTTGCATTGTTTAAAGTTACTAAAAATGCCATCACATGTATAGAAGTTAGGTTTATTTAATTGTTTTAATTGTTATTTCAACGGGCTTAATATAAAAAAAAACTTTTACTCATTTCCCAATAGCTTCATTTGTGCAAAACAAAGCATCAATGCAAATTGCAATTTTAATTTTCAATTTTGCATTATTTGAAGACAAATGTGATTATAAATGTTAAAAAATTAGATTAAAATTTTATCGCAATTTCAAAACTAAAAAAATACTAATATCTTTCTCGCAAAATTCATTCAAAGTAAAGAATGCAACTAAATTTTCTTCCACTTTCTGCTTCATTTGCGATCATATATACTTTATAATTACCATTTTAGTTGTAACAGATATACTATTGTGAAATTAATACCGTTTTTGCTCGAGTATTTCCCTTTTATTTATTAATTTTACCTTTTGAAAATCTGAAGGACAAATTTACTTGTATACAGCGTTTTTGAGGGAAGCCATAAATAGAAACTGCACATATACATAGACGTACTAATAGTAAAATTCTTTATATTTCAAAGAATTCAATTGAACTTAGTTTCAATACGATTATTTTATTTAAGCAATGTACTTTCTATCTGAGCCTGCAAATGTCCTGTTGTTTGATGAAAATAGTTTCCTAAATCATATGCTGGAAAAGTTACGAAAGAAAATAACACAATGGGAAAAAATATGAGAGTCATTACCGTATTGAAGGAATTTGAGTTTACGATGTAAAGTGTAAGAACTGTCTCCTAAAAATCTCTGCATCATAATATTAAATATGTTTCAGTTTCTGATGTCTAGTATTTGCTGTATATTACAACTTTCATTGTTAGCAATACCCATAATACCTGAAATCAATTCATGTTCTCAAAATGCTAGAAGATTTCAGTCTATTCGGTGGTCAATTTGTGTTTCTGTAAAGTTATAATAATGCCTTAATGTTTTCTTTTTTTACGCACTATAAGAACTGTGTTAAAAAATAATGAAAGAAAGAGAAAATGAAATACATCGCTATAAGATTGAACTCTTTATATTTTGATTGCTGTCAAAACTGGAAAATGAAGGAGAAACTGGCAACTTTTAATTAAATTTATTACGAGTTTTTAGTTAAAGGATTCTTTTCTATTGCTTTAATTTCTTAGTCAAGTCTTATTTTGCATTCTTAATAGATTTTACCGCAGCAACAGAAAATGCATTGAAATGAACCTTTAAATGTAGTTTTCTTTCTAGTTAGCTTTTTAATATCTTTTAATTTCCACTTTAAATAAAATACTATTAAAAAGTTCATAGCATCGAAATTTATATCATCTTTAGCCTTCAACCACCGAATGCGAGTAACATAGACAAAATTTAGCAAGTAAAATATTTTTAAGATTTTATTTAAAGATAATTAAAATAATTAATTAATTTTAAATTTGTTTTTCACTTTTCTTAGCTACCTCGAAAGCTATCAGAACTCTGGTGCGAGAACAAAAAGATATTTAATTTATTTCTAGTACACCTAGACTATATAAGCTGTAGAAATAATCTAGTTCGTTATTACCTTTTTTATTTAAACTATATTAGGTATACTATATTAGATTTATTTAAATTATATTGGAAAAACTACATTAGATAGAATATGATAAAGTAATAAATACCAGCTAAGATTTTAACTTTGACATTTTAACAAAGTATACATATTTTCTGAAATATAAAGGTTTTCCAGTATCTGAGATATTATTAAAATTAAAGAAAAAGTTTTTAAAAAATTAATTTTATATGAAAAAGCAGAATGGAATGCATAAAACTGGTAAATTATTATTATGGAAACATTTCACATCAAAGCACTAGAGTAATAATTATTTCTCACTGTTTATAGCTTGAATTTATTTCTGTTTTTAATTTGGCCCACCGATGGCCGAGTGATTACGACAATTGAATAAATTCAGTAGTTTGGTTTCGATCCCTAGCGAATAGGCTGCTACATAGCTGGTTTCGAGGTTTCCCCCATGTGTAACGTGACTATGAGCCAGTATCCCTCCAAAAGTCCTTCAGGAAGGAATCTCAGCTCTCTGGCAGATAGCCCTTGTGGCTCTGCCATGTTCAAATAATCTAAACTGTTTTTAATTTTAAACCAAATTTCTGAGAAAAAAAAGATATTTCCTTTTAAATACAGGAAAAAAACTATGATGATGTACTTTTAGCATGCAAAGGTAGTTTTCAAGAGATCCTCTATCTGACCACAGCCAAGACCTGTTTTGTTTTCAAAAGATTTTCACATCTCTACAACTCCTCTTCTCTTTACATCTGGCGTAAGCAATCATTCGTAACAAAAATTTAGTTTAGGCGATTTAGATTTTTCTAGCTTTCTTATAGTCGCCTTTGAAGAGGCAACTGGAATTAAATTTTTCGATTACCACATCGAACCAGTTATTCAAATATCAAGCATTCGGCTCTGGATAATAGCACGGTTATTTTAAAAGACTGAGTTTTCATAATCAGTGTAGAAAATGTATGTCTCTAATGATCTCGTATCCTATGAAGTAAATAACAGTAATTTTGAAAAGTAAATGAATCTTCAAATTTTATAGTAAATAATTTTGCTTTGCTTATTCAAGTCATCAAATGGAAATTTTGTGTGGGGGTGGAGGTGGGAAGATAAGAAATATATGACAGCTTTCCATTGCAATTTTATTACCTCGTGGAGAGAGAAGATTACCATTTTTCCCTGCAAGATCATAACAGTGTACGGCAATTTCAAAAGAGAATAATTTCCCGAAATTTGGGGCGAGACAGAAAAATAATGTGGACGTCAGCAAGGGAAAATTTAATCTAAAAAATTAAAAAATGATTATGATATGCAAACTCAGAACCCTAATTAAGAAAATTTTATTACTGTAACACTTTTAAGGAATACACAGAAGGCAATTTAAATACAGTTAACGAATATTTATGGAATACATTCACGAATTATTTATGTAAGATACGAGTATACTACGAGTAAACACGCTTCTAATAGTTGAAGCTTTGTTGAAATTTTAAATCTCAATACAGGAAATCTTCTTTCGTTTGTTTCCACCTGCTGAAAGGATTCAGATATTTTAAATTAAAAAAATAGGTCTTCTTTCATATCCTTAACTTTTTAAAATCTCAATCATTATCACTGAATTCATTTTCCGCTATCGCTTTATTTTTTAGTAACATATTCTATGGAAAGTTAAAAATTCATTAGATTCCGAATTCAACTTATTTCTAATTAATCTAGCTAACTAGCATGATCATAGGGATAAGTTGCCTTCTTAAACATGGAGGCAATTCAAGACTAACATTTATACATTCAACTAACATTTATAACATTTATTTACAAAGGTCGTAAACATCACTGCAAAATCATCGCGAACCAAAACCTCGCGGAGAAAAAGCAAGAGGAAAATGTTGACGTACAAAACATCTTAAGAGAAAAGAAAGCACTACCATAGTAAAAAATTAAGCACATACAAATCATTATCAATGATACCATCGTTGATATGCGTTTTCAGACTTCACAAAATGAAATAAACAAAAAAAAAGACCTTGATTTTTGCTAAAAGAATATTAGATGAAAGAGCGTGATAAGGGAATAATTTTTAAAATGATAGTAATTTGATTATTATTTAAAGAATTTTAGTAAAGGTAATATCATGCAGTTACTCATTTTTTTCCTCATAAACTTTATCTTATAGTTTTCCCAAAAAACTACTAATGCAAAAGAGATTAATCAAACAATGGCCTTTATTACTCATTTACATAAGTTTAAAAAATACATGTCTGACCCGTCATCATCATGCGATGATTTACAGAAGCTTTATTTTTTACAGCGGTATATTATAAGACATTGTTTTGAAACTGAAAAGACTTGAATCATTTTGTTTTCTACTGTGAAGTTTTATACCGCGATGTTTCCTCCTTGCTCTCTTTTCTTCCTCGATGTTTTATTACATGTATTTTTCCTTTGCGCTGGTTTCTTCGTAGTGCTTTTGCCTGTGACCATTTACCTTGATTTGTGGATTATGCATCAAAGAGAACTTAAAAATATACAGAAGTTACTTGAAAGAACCTTGCCCCCTTTCCTATATTTTTTTTCTAAAACCTGGAAGCTCTTACAAACGAATTTTGTGATAAATGAAACTGCAGAACAAGAGGAAAGAGTTCATTTATCATATCATAACATTATTACGCTGTTTAAATATACAAATTAAACCACATAATCCTCGTATATATATATATATATATATATATATATATAAACAATATAACTGCTGGTAATATTAACAGCCACCACTACCTGAGTGATTTGAATTTGATTGAGCAATATCAAGCTGTATCCGCTATACTGGTACGCCTAAATATAATTGGATAACAAAGTGTTGCTAACGGGGACACGACTAAAGGTATTAAAAACTAAGACTCTCCTTTTCAGAATTTGAGTAAGACAAAATAAATATTCCCCAATATTTTTATTTCATAATGCAGTTTTTATTAAAATTAATATAATTCAAAACATTGGATAATTACTTTTATTACCTATTTTGTTCTTCTTTTCAAGCTAGAAAACAACCTGTAACGTTAAATAAAAGTGACGGGTTCTATTATAGGTTCACTTTCCATTATAACTTAATTATAAATAAATACTTGAAATCATTTTAGATATTTTATGTCTTCAAATAACGGATAGAAAATTCATGCTGAAATTTAGTAAAATAAAATTAAAATTTTTTTAAATTTCAGAAATAAACAAAAATTAATTACTATTTATCCATAAAGTTAAGAAAATTGGAAGGAAACAAATATATAAATTTACCTGCTTCCTCTGCACAGTCTCTCCCTCGCTGTTTCCACATACAGGTATGGCATGATGGCAACTCTTCGATATTTTAATGACGGCAGTTTCCGATCTGTTGGCTTATCAGTGCCGTCTGATCCAATAACACCTGGACATAGTTGGGACTATGAGAGGAGCACGTTGTGGGATATTCCAAGAGCCAGCGCCTCTAGGTGTTCCTCGGACGGAAGGAGCGTCGGACAGCGCCCCCTCTTGGTAATAGCGGTAAAAATCAATCCTAACTCTCCCGCGTTGATGCAATAATTCCCCGAAGTAATTTGCGCTTTCCGCGTGGGAATTTCGGAGAATTTACAGGTACGGTATACCTGCGAAACAAATGGATTTGAAAAAATGACGATTTACTTAGAGTGTTGAGGTATATAAAAATCTTATGTAGCTAATAAATCATAGTATTATATAAAGCACTTAGTGGAAATGAAATTGTTTATGGTCGTTAAAGGAAGTTTATTGAAGGAAAATTTCACAAAAATGCAGTTTGAATTGACTGTTAACTATTAAAATTGTACGCACTTAGCTAAAGCTTAAATAATTAACATAAAAACTTGAAAAATACGGAACTAATAATAAATGGTTTAGGCATAAGTCAGCGTTTCTGAAACTTTTGTCAAGTGAGGACCACTTTTATAAATTAAAATATTCTATGCACTACCCTACTTTTGTCCTTTTAAATATAGCTAATTAAAATTTATTTAATTTTATGTTGCTATTAAGTAATTAAGTTAACAGGAGGAAATTTATATTAGCTTCTTTAGTAATTCAAGGTTATTAGATTTTCGATAATTTTTGTCTTAAAAACTAAAAAGTAAGTAAATGTTGGATTTCACGTTAAGTAAATCAAAGAGCCTGTTGATTCTTGCATAGTTGTTGCATGTTCGGATGTATGCTGATAAGAAATATCACAGTCTCATAATATTTGAAATCCTTCTTTTTTTTTTTTTTTTTTTTTTTTTTTTTTTTTTTGCTAATACTAAAGTGAGAGATCCGTAAATAGGGTAAAAGGTAATAATATAAATAAAATATCAGCCTTGAAAAAAGAGGGATAGATGATTTTAATTTGTAATTTCCAAACTCTAAGTGTTTCAGTAAAGTGAGGTCCAGTTTTATTTTATGTCTTTTTGGAAATCAAGAAAGACAAAAGGTCAGGCTTTTAGGATCACAGATACAAAAATATTGGTTATGTTAGTTGAATATGCAAATAGACAAAGGTTGTCAGCCTAAGGAGAACCCTTATAGAGGCCTTTCTAAGAAAAACTGCTTCGCATTCATACTGATCATGGGCAAAATATTAAAAACCAAACATGAAGCCAGTCACAGTCATGAACCCGGGTCCTTCTCCTAGTATTCAGTGGTCTTAACCATTCGACCATATTTTTGGGCAGGTAACAAATGATTAGTGCATGCAGATTTTATAGAAATATTAATTAATAAAATTCCATGTACACCGCGGGGGGAAAAACAAATGGAACACTTCTATATCTCCCGTTCTATTGGGCCAATTGGCGAAATTTAAATTGCATTTTTCATGTCTCGAAAGCACGACTTAAGGTATATATTAGATTTATATATAGCATTATTCTAACATAGATATTGTGACCCAAAATCGGACTTTTCCTGAAATAACATATCATTCTTTTTCCACGCTTCAATTCTACAACTCCAATTATGCCTACATATTAAATTTTATAAAATTTTGTGGGAAATTTATGGATAAATTTAAAAATTTACCTTGATGAATTTTTTTTTTCACTTTGCGCCAAGAACAATTTACTTGGCGGAATTCTTAATTTATAGCAACCTACTTACTTTCCTTTCTTTTTATTGATGCACGAGAGAAAATAGTCCATCGTTTATTTTTTCAAATAATTTTAAAAATGTGCGTAAACCACATTTTCGTTATTATCGCTTATATTAAATACGCCAAATTTCAAAACTCGCCAAAATGTAAATCACATACATTTTAGGAAATTTTGAATAAAACTAATTTTTTGTAAGTATGCTTAGAAATACATCTATTTTAAGATGATGTTAAAAATTTTCTAGGTTATAACACAAAAATTTTTTCGAAAAATTTATAAAAAATACTTAAAAATACAAATTTAAAAAATAAATCATGAAAAATGAACGAATTATATTTGGATTAAGCCTAAATTTCAAATTCTGAAAGCAGGAATCGAGCAAGTTTAATAAAAAAGAATTGTAATAAATATATATCAAATTCAGTTAACATTGATGAGCTAAACATTTGAGAGCTAATTTTATTTTTACAAAACTTGACAGTTTGGCATAATTTGAGTCGTAGAATCGAAGTATGGAAAAAACATGACATGTCATTTCAGAAAAAGTCCGATTTTGTGTCAGAATACCTATATTAGGACAGTACTATATAAAAATGTAATACTCATCCTAAGTCAAGCTTTCGAGACACGAAAAACGCAATTTGAATTTCGTCAATCGGCCGATAAATGATGCTCGAAATTTAATTCTATTGCAAAGTAATAGAAAAATGCAGTAGGATGGAAGAAAATACATAGTACTGCATATATTTCACCGATTATATAAGTAATGATCTTATAAACCCGATTATTCATACCAACATTAAAACTTCAGTATTCCAATTATTCCTTTACTTTTAAGACAAAGCATGCTATAATTGTTGTTTGTTTTATTTTAATCCATGAGCTATATAATCCAAAATCATGGAAAAGTACTTACATTTTTAAGCAACAAAGTATTTTGTGGCTTAAAATTTGAAGCATTTTATTCTGACTTTCTTTACTGAAATAAAAAATACAGTCTTTCTTCCACGTCTTTTTCTACAGAAATATTTATTACAATTATTTTTTTATTCTACCGTAATATTGCTCAATGATTCATCATAAAAGAAGGAAACTTTAAAAAAGTTTCTTCAAGTCTAGTTATTCTTTTGATACATCATGTCTGATGATTCGCAAAGAACAAACTGTCGATCATCAAGTAATTTTGAGTTTTGAATTAATCTGTATAAAAAAAGTAAAAAATATCTTTTTTTTCCCAGGTTTTGCAAATTGACTGAGATTAATATTCTAAGCGATGTAAAGAGATTGCTTCCTATAAAAACAGGAAATATAGTATAAGTTAAATGGTAAAATCCGTCGTTAATCATAAATTTCGAAGTTTCACTTCACTATTTCAGCACTTTTCAAAGCTAATTTGAGTTCATCCATTAATTTAACATAAATATATAAATGAAAAATACTTTAAAATTAATAGCTATTGTATGTTATAACTGTGTAATAAACTAATAATATTGCATTTTTATTGATCAAATATACAAGCATTAAATAAAATGTAATAAAAATCACCAAATATTACATATAGAATTTCGATTAAACAAAGAAAAAATGTCGAAAATTTATTTTATGCATCTTACTTAAAAATATGTCAGTTCAATTGAATTGTGACGTATAAATGGAACATTTCACAATAAAATTACCAAACTCCAAAAGTTCGTTACGGAATCAAAGGCAAGCAAAAACTTCTTGTGTACAGTATATAGCAGAAAATATGTAATTTAAGAGTTACAAGACGTTGATGTTGATGATTATTAACAAGCAAATATAGAGATATTCTTCTCACTAAATATTGATGAGTTTAGGCGATGCATAATGCAGTAAGCAATACTTGTGTATTTTACATTTATATAGGCACATTTAGGTTGGGCACCAAAATGTTCCGATTCGTCGTACAGATATAGTCCCCTCGCATTAACTGTGCACCTGCGCTCCAAATTGGGATTATATTTGAATACAATTTTTCATTAAGAACTGTAATGGGTTTGATACAGAGTGCCACTTCCAATTGGCCAGTTTTGTCCAAAACCTGTTCAACTGTTTATGTGAGTGCAGAAAGCTTATGCATGAAAAACGTACAAAAATTTCATATAAGAGGTATAGTAAACGAAAAAATTGTCACACGCATACACACAGATATAAATCTTAAAACTTTAAAAACCCTAATTCGTACTTATTCACTGAAAACTTGCTATCGAATTTTTGAACGGAAAACATTACCTCCCTTACATCTAGAAATAAGTTGGAACTAAAAATAGTAAGTTGTTCTTTTTTCCCTTTAGGGAAGCTGTCAACTTTATGCACGTTTCCTGGAATTAAAGCCAAACTAGTGTAACACAAACTTTTATTGACATGGCTGTTCAAATAAAGTACCACATCTGATTGCTCAGTTTTATACAAAATCTGAACTCTTCTTTATAATGCACAAAGATTTAACACAGGGAATGGAACATTTTGGTAATTTCAGCCGAGAGTTATATTGAACAAAAAAACTCTTCACACACATACAGACATACAGCGTACAGGCAGCATTGTAAAAGTGGAAGAAATGTGTTGTGGGGTCTCTAATTGTGCTCATTCACTGAAAATTCACTAAAGAAGTTTTGTTCCGAAAACATTTTCTTTCGTACTTACATATACAGTTTGGCGGGAGGTAAAAATACAAAAAACACGAAACTAAGGAGCCACTGCGAAAAGTGATTAATGAGATAATCAGTTGTTGAAAAATATAATACTTCCTCAGAAGATATATTGTGACATGCAAAATTTAAAGGAATAGTTTAATGTTCGCTTCCAAATCACTGAAAGTATAAATGTGCCAGCATGGCCCATAGAACCTGCTGAATTCTTGATATACACTCTAAAAGAGATGCATCACCAAAGTCTTATCCGAATAAGAATGAAAATCAGTAGCTGTGTGAATATATATTGAAAACGAAATGCTTACAGTGTCATAGGAATTGAATGTTTTATTCAGGAAATACAGCTAGATACAAGAGATGGGAGAAAAATTCAATAATGCATTGGTCAGCCTCTGCTTCCATGGCTGTCCTAGACGTCTCCAGACAAGTTTTCGCTGTTTATCGGGGCTCATTTCGATGCAGGACTCATCTCTGAATACAATTCTACACCAGTCCATGAGACCTCAGGCCGAATGTATTCGGCTCTGCTACAAAGGGTTCTGGTGGTATGCAACGGTGAAGAGCTGTCGGCGCAATAATCTTTGTGACCTCATCCCCCAATCGCTAATTCGCCTACCCATTGTTATTGCAGTCACTCGTGTCCCGATTCCACGTCAGATCATTGATAAAGACCCAACAGGGCCTGTGAACGCTAATCGGAATATCAATCTGCCCTCGCATTATGTAATCGCTCTCAGTCGACCCTTACATTCTTGGCGATCTTTACGACCATAATTTATCCACTTCTGCCAACATCATTGAATATTAGCATTCCGTCGACCCCTATATCTAGTGATTTGACCGCTTGGCTCCATTAGTCCATTCGTAAGTCCTTTGTCCAGATGGACTCGTATTGGATATCCTCTTTCAAATAGACTCAAGTGTACTCAGTCTGCTCATGTTATTTGCGAACCCGTCTACGAGGTACTGGTACAGTCCGTGTAGGTCCACGAAAACGCATTTACATGCAGACCTTAGCATTGCAGAGTTTTTCCATCGCAGTACGCTGCAGCTCCAGCTAGTCAGGCATTGGCCGCCAGAAGTTAATTATTTGCATATTCTGTCACAAGGTATGGGTATATGCAATTTTGTCACTTCCGATTAACTCATTCTTGGTGCGTCGTTTTTATAAATTATTATAGATGATATGATGATAATATGGTACAAGAAAAGTTGATTACAGAGAAGGAGATTGTTCAGGTTTAAGTCTTATAGGAAAAACCATGGGTATGCTAAGGTTTGGAATTTAAAAGTCATCCCAGAGAAATAGCCTAAAATAGTAAATGTCATCCAACCGTCATTCTTGACATTTTCCTCATCTTAGTTAATGGAAGCAGACTTTAGACAAGCCGTTAACTTTCTACAGGAAACAAAAGCCTGGTTGAATAGTTTTGAACGAGGAGGTTTAAGAGTTAAGGAGTTTTATACCAAACATTAAAACCATCCCATCAGTACCTCAAGTACAGATATCACATTAATTAAAATCGAGTTTTCGTGTTATTAGAATCTGTGATTTTGTTTTTGAAAATTTGTCTATATCTGCAAAACTAAAAATGATAATAACGTAAAAAGTAATAAAACATTAATCTAATGAACCTCCTTTTTTCAGATTTTTTTTCATATTCTTAGCTTAATTCTTATCTTTAAATCGGTTATATATAATTACACAGTCCAGTCACATTAATGTGACCATCTGTCAAAAGCCAGAATAACCACCTTTCGCAGAGCGGACTGCTGCGAGACGTGCAGGAAGAGAGTCACATAGGTCCCTGAAGGTGTTCTCTGGGATGTTGAGCCATGCCGACTCTAATGCCGTGGCCAACTGCGCTAGATTACGCGGTTGAGGATCCATGGCGCGAACAACTCGATCGAGATGGTCCCACAGATGCTCGATTGGGTTTAAGTCAGGTGAGTTTGCTGGCCAGGGGAGGACGGTAAACTCATCCTGGTGCTCTTCGAACCACGCACGTACACTGGCAGCTGTATGGCACCTCGCATTGTCCTGCTGGAAGATGCCATCATCCTGAGGAAAAACAATGCGCATGTAGGGGTGAACATGGTCCGCAAGGACAGATGCGTACTTGTATTGATCCATTGTGCCTTCCACAATGATCAGTGAACCTAGAGAATGCCAGGAAAACATTCCCCAGACCATAATGCTCCCGCCTCCAGCTTGGACCGTTCCGGCAATGGTTGCAGGGTGGTTCCTTTCAGAGGTTTCACGCCTTATACGCCAACGTCCATCTGTCCGATGGAGCATAAAACGCGATTCATCCGAAAACGCAACCTGTCGCCACTCAGTGGACGTCCAGCTGCTGTACTGGCGTGCAAATTCTAGCCTTCGCCGTCGATGAACAGCAGTCAGCATAGGTGCACGAACCAGGCGTCTGCTTCGGAGGCCCAGACGCAGCAATGTTCGCTGAATAGTACTTTGGGAGACACTTTTGGTAGCCCCTTGGTTCATTTTGGTGGTCAGTTGCTCAACGGTAGCCCGTCTATCTGCCCGAACGCATCTCCGCAACCGTCGTTCGCCTCTGTCATCTATGGCCCGTGGTGCACCACATTTGCCACGTCGCTGATTTTGGACAGTCCCATTTTGCCATGCACGGTACACTTTTACCACGGCGGCACGCGAACAGTTCACAAACTCAGCCGTTTCGGAAATGCTTCCACCCTTGGCCCGAAAGCCAATGATCATGCCCTTTTGGAAGTCGGATAAATCGCTTCGTTTCTGCATTACGCCAACGATTGAAATGTTTTCCGAAGCCCTCACACACCCTTTATATACGCTCAACTGCACTGTGCTGCCACCTGCCTTCTGTGATTGGTTATTTAACTCTGACATGGAAAGTACGTGGTGGTTACATTAATGTGACTGGACTGTGTAGTTGTATTATGATTACGCTACATGCTATTTATTAGAGAGAAAAATGTATGAGGGCCAAGGGAAAAACACCATCCTCCAACTGGGAGTTCAAAAAAAGGGGAGTTTCTGAAAAAAAAAAAAAAAAAAAAAAAAAGATTTCCAAAAATTGCCATGAAAAAAAAATATTTTCTCAGTTTTAATAATGGAAGTTCTCCTACTATTTTAAATTTGGATTTGTAAGCTTTTAATATTATATTGCGTTAACACCTCGGACATATTTTTTAAGATGACGTATATTTACCTTCTTAAAGACATCACAAAAAATATTTTAGACCGTATATATGCACCTTACTGGTCAAAGGATTTTGAGAAAAGATCGAGAAAAAACAAATTGTGAAAGGTTTCAAATTGTATCAATAGCCCAAAAGGGCTTGTTAAGGTTCTTCATGCTCTCACTGAGCTCGTAATCTACCAAACTGCTCTGCTCTTGCATTCATTACTGCTAATCCAATTTTTTTTTTGTCTTTTTAGCTTTATTATTAAGTATTGATTTTTTTCGCACTTACACCATATACAGTTAGTTCAACATCAAAATCACAAAATTTTTAAAAACTGCATACTAGTATATGTTTAGAACTCCCGATGAAATGTTTAGTTTTGCCACACATTTTTATATTTTTTTCAATCTTTTCTCAGTTTTTTTAGTAAGATGGTTAACAAAAAAATTTTGTTTGCTTTTATGATTAATTTTTTATTTACTATTAATCACTATTTATTAACATTTTATTTGCTATTTATTAAATATCCCGTTCTTCGCATTTGCGCCACGTAAAATCCAAGAGCAAAATCACAAAATAATTAAAAACAGCATACCTTTAGAATTTTCGATAGAACGTTAAGTGTTTCGATACATTTTTTATATTCGCTATATTGTTTCTTTAAAAATCTAGCCGGTTTCACCACCAGCCATCTAAAATAATTATCGTTAAAAAAGCATATGATGATTGTAATGAGTGCAGGTAGTATAATTTCATAAAACTATTAAATATTTCTGATTAGACATCTCATGATTTAATGCATGTTTATTTAAATCAATTACATTAAAAATTACAAAAAAATGCTTAACAGCTATGATTGTTGTCTTAAACCACTTAGATTATTATTCAGTAATTTTCCAGATTAAATTTGAAAGTATTTTAAGCTTTACTGAATGGCAACTCACTGAGAAATGGAAGTTAAAAGATTTTATTTCCATCTGAGGCAAGTCATTGCTTTCATAGAGTCGAGTTTGTTAATTAAAATAAAAAGATAAATAAATACCTTACATTTTTTTCGAATAGCAAAAGCCTGCGCACTGGAGAAGGAAAAGTTTTATTTCGAACAATGTTGTCACTGCTTGCTTTGCAATCATTGAGTCTGTTACTTAAAAGTTGATTAAAGTTTTAAAAAATATGGAGTAAATAATAAAACAAATTCGAAATTCAAAATTTGGGCTTCCAGCTGCACATGTTCTAGTGGAGGATTAAGCTATTCAAAATTTTATGACTCTAGGTACCGTCGCTTTCATACACTACGAGGAGCATACATACATACACGCAGAATTTGCATCATTTAATTTCTTTAAAAATAATACAGGAACATGATATTGGTGGATACAGTTCAAAAAGTGATATGCCGTTTATAGTGAACCAACACGAAATCCCATTTCGAGAATAATAACCCTTTTGGGCTAAAAAAAAATTTAGAATCCCTGTTCCATACAATAAATAAGCTGCTGACTAACTGTTTCCAATTTACCATGATTCGCTTATTTACCATAAATTATATTAGTATAAATTCTGCAATATATGAATGCTTCTTCCCTATAAATAATGCATACCATATGAGACATTGTTGGCGTCACTGTTAACCTTACCTTTCCTACACAACTGTATCATAAATTGTCAAAACTTTACAGCGTTCACTTTAAAGTCTTCAACCTCGGAGCAGCTGCGAGCTGTTATTCTCATTTTTATTGCATTTTTTTCTACGTATTTATTTGGCCTATTTCCAGCTTCCTTTTAAACTCTTTAAAATTCTTGCTGATCCTTTAAATAAAAGTATTTATGTTCTCATGTGATGAAACAGTTGCAGATAATGTATCAATAGACGATTGCAACGCTTTATTCACATCACGCATTTTTATTTAAATATTTTTCTAAATACTGTAAAAAAAAATTATAATTCATTTTTTTTTTGGTTAAGTAATATAGACTCTACTACTTGAAGAACTAACTTTATAATTTTATGCGAGGTTAACAATTTGAAAGCATTTTACTAATAATACAATTATCTTTTAACTCCTTTCACAGAGGAGTGGCCCGAAACACCCGTACATTCAGCAAGTCACCCCCAACGCCACTGTGTCCTTTTTCTACCTGGTGCTTTTCACCATCACGATAGTACATAGCTAATTGGCTTCGGGAGTTGTTAAATGGCATGCCAGTCATTCTTTTGAAGCGACTAAAGTAGCTTTCTTCTTTGGACATGATTTTGTTTAAGTCAACGTATAGCTATTGATGCTCACTTTTGCAATCCAATCCTTTCTTAAAGGGAAACTTCACAGAGTGGATGAAAACACGCAAAGGTACGGAAAATAGAAGTAATCCCTTCACTTAATAGGTTACAGTTAAAGCTGCAACATTCTACTGGGAGAAAAGAAATCCCTCCTAACAGAAATTCATATACATACGGGCGTTTCAGATGTTTGAGAGAAACAAATTTTGGTTTCTATCGAAGCGAAAGAGTTAAGAATCTTACTGAAGAAGTTCCTGAAGACCATCTTGTATTTACTAAATGTTTTACATTTAAATGTTTCCTTGCTGCTTTTTTATATGCTCCATAGTTATGTGGATGTGAAAAAAGCACAGAGTTTTTGAGATATATTTATAAGGAGAGTGTACGACTAGGAACTCAGTTTCTCCAAGATCTGCATAATTATACAAGGGCTTTGTAAGAGTTTTTTTTTTATTTTGTTATTTTTTTCGGAAAGGGTTAATTAATCCAATTATTTTATTATTTTGGCTTTACTATAACTTCCACTTTTGTCAACTTTCATTCAATATTAGTTTCCTTACTATCACAATTTAGCTTTCCGGTAAAGTTTTCTACTACCGTGATTGCTTCGCGAGTGCATAGTCAGGAGTGAGTTAAGTTTAGGTAGGCTTGTTAATTTTCCATTCAGCATTTAATTTAATTTGAAAGCGTATTTTTAACTATTCACAAGCTGCAAGTTAATATAGTTTTGTCCATGTTAAATCTTTTAGTCTGCGTAAACGTCGAGTCGACGTGTTAATAAACAGTCTTATTTTAATTGTTATCTTGTTTTGTGTTACTTTTAGTTTGAAGGCAGCTGAGACTGAGCTAGTGTTTTACAATGACCAATTACCCACCAACTGGCAACCGGAAAGGCAATGCTGATTGTTTAACGTTGTCTGTCTGAAAAAAATCTAATGATTCTGCAATTGACTTAAATTGAAATCAAATATAAGTTATTTCAATAAGTTATTCTTAATATCAAATATAAGTTAATATTTTATATAAGTTAAATCAAATATAAGTTATTATTAAATTGAAATCAAATGTAAGTTATTTCAATTTAAAACAGAAACAAAATATTTTAGTATCAGATAAAATTTTTAAAGTAAATCATTTGTGATAATAGCAGCAATTTTATGAAAATAAGATTTTATGATAATAACAGACTGCCTGTATAAATATAAAATAACAATAATTATGGCAATGCTCTATATAGTATATAAATATTGTGTCGAAGCATTGAATCCTCTCGAAAACGTGAATTTTCCCGCTTTTTCTTTTTTTTCATTTGAAATTTTCGAATCTTACTCTAAAAAGCGTTAAACGTTAAGTCCAAAACTTTGGAGGGAACGATTTTATTAATATCCAATAAAAGTCTTCCTCAGAAGAATAAAAAGGCGATTGTTGCAATTTCAGGGCTATTTATACTGCCAATATTATCTCATGGTGACCGTAGAGTCATGTTGCGTGGTTGCCTTGTGATTGATTTTCCTTAGAAAAGTCTACTGAAATTTGTGCTGAATTGATGTAGTTCTTTAACGTGCTTCAAGAAAATTAATCTTATCGCTAAGATATTTTAATTACGTACGTAATCCGCCCACCAATGGCCGAGTGGTTAAATCGCTGAACACTGGTAGTCTGGTCAGAGGTTCGAATCCTGGCGAATGGGCTGGCTGCATGGCGATTTTCGTTTTTTCCCATGTTTAATGTATAAGCAAGCCAGTTTCCTTCAGAAAGTCCTGCACGAAGGCCTCTTGTGGGCTTTGCCATGACCAAATTAACCAAACGAAACCAAGCCAAACTACCTACTATTAAAATTCATTTGCAGCTCCTCCTAAATACAGGAGGTTTAAAATCAGTGAACACTGGTAATTCGACTTGTGTTCGAATCTCAGTGAACGAGCTAGCTGCATAGGAGTTTTCAAGGTTTTTACGCTCGTCATGTGGACAGGAGCCACTTTCTCTTAGAAATTCTTCTACAAAGGCATCCCTTCCCTTAAGCAGATGACCCTCCTGTGCTTTGTGTAATCAAATAAACAGAACCCAAACTAAATAAAAGTAATTTTTAAAGGCTGCGTTCATAAATTTGGTTTCAGTAAATGCAGCTATCAAAATTTGCCTTACTTAAAACTTTAAGTTTCTTTATTATTATTATTATTGTTATTATCACTTAAAGATTAGAAAAGTTCTAGAAACTCTTAGGATTCGGATTTAGGAACGTTTAAATTTCATCCCACTTTAAGCAGTTATGTAATTCTTATGAATGCTACATTTTTAAGTTATGGGGTTTCAATACTATATTACAAGTTTCAATGCTACATCAGTTTTTAAGTCCCATTAAAAAAGAGAATGCAAAAGCGCATTTTTGTATAGTTCGAATAGTTTGGGTTCATTTCTAAAAATGAACAGTTGCTTCTCAGAAATTATCAGACCAAGAGGTTCAGTCAAGAAACTGAGGCACCAATATTTTTTCTTACTTTTTGTTGTATAATGGTGAAAATAAAAAGAAAATTACGACCACAGAAAATGCATAAATCATAAGTGCTTTAGAAAGGTCTGTAATGCAAATAATTGCATGTATATTGCATTAACATTTTACATAAATTATAAATTACTCAGGTTAGGTGTATTATTTTTGCCTATGTTTAGAATATTAGCAATGAAATGATGTAGTTTTGCACCTGCTAATATTTTAATTTCTTCTTTTTTCTTTTCTTTTTTTCAGAAACTTGAACAAATCTCAAGCGATTTCATTAATGCTAAGCTAAATGCGTTACATAAACCTTTAGTTTTTTCTTTTTTCTTTTCTTCTATTTCTTTCCTTTTAATATGGCTAGGTTCGGTTAATGGTTACTAAACATATCAAAGTAATTGCTGTTCGAGTAACTTTTTCTTCTTTTTCTCTCTCTAAATTCATTACTAAAATGATATGTCGATAATTAAGAAAATGGTTTTCAAAAGGTGAGGAAAACTTCTTTTGCTGTCGTCTTCTTCCTCCTTTTTTAAAAAAAAAAATCCAAATTCAACATTATAGAGAAATGAAAAATTATTGGAGTATACATTACTCCCTGAAAAAATTAAATAATCTCACTCCCGTGTTCTAATTTGGATATCGGATTTCTAGAGTATACGAAACATGATTTCATTTTGTTTTGTTGTTGCCATTTTTTTCTCTCGGAGAAAGTGTTTAAAGAAATTGCTTTAGTTCCTTTAATGAAGTATTATACTTAAATGCATGTTTTAATTGCTTAAAATTGTTGAAAACTTTTAAAAACAAAATAAAAAATGATGAACAACTTTATAATTGCCCATAATAATAATACTAATAAACTTAATAATTCGAAAATATAAAATTAAGCATAATAAATGAAAATCTAAAAATATTACCCAAGGAAAGAAATGTATTACTTCAGATTCCTTTTTTTATTTCGATTATATTTATGGTTGTAAACATTTCTCCGAATTTCATAAACCTGTAATATAAATCTTAAATACAATTCAGTTTCAGATTTATATTTTTATATTTGTTTAGTTACCTAATTAATTAAAACGTTTAGTTTTATTTAAGTGCTTTAATTTTATTTTAACATAAGCTGGAATCTGTTCTAAATTTTAAAGAAGAAATTTAATCATTATAATCATTTTAAAAAGTTTTAAATATTGTTGTTTTGCGAACAGTAGTTAAATAATGTTTATGTTAGTATCAATTTAACTTGTATTAATGTTGTATTTGATTAAACCATCTTGCTTGCTGCAGTGTCAAACTCGTGTAGACTTGCGTTACAAGTCCCAAATATATTCCATTCATTTCAAGCATAGTTCAGTGTTACTTTTGTTCATAAAGCCATGGAAGTAATAATCTCTTTTCTAGTTATTTCAAAGAGTTTACTGTAATTAGCAGATGCAGTAAATAAATGTTAACATGAACCTTAAGTGATAATTATCAGTTGATAAAATGGGTTAATTTTTTAAATTCATGTTCATGCTTTAAATTTAGATACAGAATCTGATATGTACATCATACGATTTCCTTGTACGGTATGTTAAATCATACGCATTTTTTCCTGCATTTCATTTAAACTTATTTCCACAAATTTCATTAGAGATATATTTATCATTCAATTAATTAAGTTCTCACTTCCTGACAAGACAAAAATACATAAAATCTCAAAAAAACATAAAATAAACAAATACAGTTAAAACCATTAAAAAATTAAGTTTTACAATTAAAATTAGAGTTTATACGCAAACACAAGCAAATCAGAAACCGGGTATGAAGTCAGATTTTTCGGTGCACAGAACTGCCAGTTTACATTTGGTCCCACTCGACAGAAAGACACTGAAAGTGAAGAAACTGACTTAATTCACTAGTGTCCGAAGTTTCAAATGTAACCAAATATGGCTGCTATGGTAAAATATTAGACTTACATGTTTTCAAACAACTTTTAAATTGTTGATAATTCTACAACTATTGCACGCAGATTAACTAAAGGCATAAAGCCTTAACCGGAAAATAAGAACAGCATAACTCAAGCATTTTGGAAGCAAAAAATGCACAATTTAACAGCAAAATTACAACAATTTACAAATTAAATTAAAATTAAGATTAAAAATAACTAAGGTTACTCAGCCGAGTAATAGAGCCGCACCAAAAGTATATTTTGAGTTACTCGAGATACATACAGACGTAAGTACGTACGCACAGACGTCACGAAAAAGTTATCTGAATCCATTTTAAATCCCTCTTGCAACCCGTTTTGGGGAAAAGAGTCCTTTATTCTGTCCTTACGTACGGATGTCACGCAAAAAAAAATTGTTATATCGCATTCGATAGCGGTAAAAATAAATCTATATAAATAAAATATGATACCCGAAAATTTTCGAGATTACATTACTTCCTTTACGTCGTAATAGGAAGTAAAAAGTCAGTCTGTTTCGAGCAACACACAACCCAGTTCCTTTCTTCACAAACACGTTAGTTTCCACTAATGCGCTTGAATTTTAATCCTTTAATTGCATAATACAAAGGAATGGACTGGATTATTTTGATTACATCAAAGCATGCGAGGATTATCGACCTAACAAAGGATGCTTTTAAGAATGAGAGGACCTTTAAAGGGAAACTGGCTCTCATTTGCTTTTCATATAGGATAAACAAGGGAAATTCCTAAACACCCAGAGCATTCTTCGATATTTAATCACAGATTGAAGTACCAATGTTTAGCGACTCTACATCTCGATCATTTGTGAGCACATGGGATAAAAAAATGTTAGAATTGAGGAAAGTAGAAGGAAAAATAATCTACAAAGATTTCTGTAAGGCTTCTGCATTTGCATCGCAAGGATTAAAATTAAAATTAAGAACTGAAATTTACCAGAACGGACCAGTAGCACTAGTGGATAGGTACAAGGACTGTACACACAGGAACCAAAGGTGTTCGCTGAGTACTTTGCCTTACTTATCATTTCCATTCCAACCATTAACACCTAGTGGAGCATTATCATCAACATAATTAACATTAGAAACAGTAGGAGCATTATTAACACACACAGTATTACTATCAGTAGTATCAGAATCAACATTTAACTTTGCAAATCTGTTTTGCAATGGAATAGATGGCTTAGGCGTACTAGATTTACTGTCTTTAACTGTCTCATTAGGCTTTTGGAAATTAGCATCAGAATCTTCACTATTATCGGAATTAACATTTTTACGCTTATTATTGACAACAGGTTTAATAGCTGGAAGCTAACAACAAGTTTAACAGCTGGCGGGTTTAATAGCTAATTCTACTGTTTAACAGAAAATCGCACTTACCTTGAAGTGATTCGGCACATGATATACAGATCCGCAATCTTTAGGAAGACCTGATATAACGTTTCCGAAGATGGGGAACCCATATTACGTAGGGTATTTGCATGGCTAGTCAGTCCATTGTTTTCCTATACATTGCAGAATAACACAGAAATACACTGCTTTAAACACAAAATGAGGTTATCGGTAAGCGAAGTATCCAAGGGAACGAGCTTAGTAAGATCCGTAAGCATGATGTTTTACACCTTTTGCTTGTCGTCGAAATCAAGACTCTCCAATTCAGAGATAAGGCCACTAATCATGACACTATTTTCCATAGCAGGAAGATGAGAATCGTTGCACAGGTAATTTAATATCGGGCACGAGGCGTCAGTCCATGAGGTACGCTTATCGCCGCCGCTTTCACGCTTCGTAACCAGCGTTGAAGACTGAGAACTATCAGAGTCCATTTTCGTTGGCGAGGAAGGCATATTAGTATGCAGGAGCACACACAAAATCAGAAGAAACACACATTAAACCAAAAATTAGGCGATCTCGCAGTGAAAAGCACTAAATAAGAGGAACGATGCACATGCGAAAAGGAGAGCTGTCTCGTCGGACGTTGTTCTTAGTGATATGGCCCAGAACTGCGAAGTTTTCGTCAGCGATGTTTTTACTGCGAGGTTTTCGCCTATAACCAAACCGAAGTAATTTGAAGCACCGTAGATTAGAGGATGCAAATGCTGTAACATTGAAGATGTGTGAAGAAGCACCTTGCATACGGCGGCTCTCGTCGCTTCACCTTTAACTTCGTAGGAAATACTAATCTCCTACAGAAAAAAATTCACATAATCGTGTAAAAGAGAAAATTATGTTTTATAGCTAGAATAGGTTGCAAGGCACAGCTGCAGAGGTTCTATTCCGTTTTCTAGTCTCCCATTAAACTTGTAGCTTCGAAATAAATTTGAATTTCCAATTTTTCTTTTACAAAATGTCACTGTCTGAAATGAGTCAGTAATATTTACGAGTAAGCATACATTATCAGTATTCCACTTAGTATAATTATTTTGCACTGAAGAAATATGGTAGCAGATATTTATAATTTTAGTGAATTATAATCTGTAAAGTTTCTTGAAAACCAGTGACTTTTGTTCCAAAACACAAAATAACAAAACTCCAAGGAGCATATTAGGTATCATATATAGAACGATTTTTGTATGTTAATATATGTGTATATAATTTTTGTTCGTTGTTTGCTAATTAGTTCCATGTAACGTCAAGAAAAAAATTAATCTAATATTTAGTATTATCAGTAATTAAGTAAAATAAAAGTAAAAAACAAATGTTGGAGATATTGAAGAAACAAGAATCAGCGTAAATTGCATACGTAGTTTCAAAGATTTAAATAGAAATTTCTTCATATGCATTAATGAAAAGGAGAAAAACTATGCTAACAATAAACCAGAAACGTCATTACGGGAGGTTCCAGATAAAGAAAGAAACAAAGCAACTAGCGCCATCTATTGAAAAAAGAGAAAACAACTGCGAAATAATTTGTTTAGGAGTTGAATATAAAAATGGATTAGAATTATGATTATTAACTAGATGTGGATGACTTTCGTGAATGTAGAATGCCTATAGAAACTCTAATTTGCCAAGTGAAGGAAATTTTTTAAGAATTATGGTTGCCGAAAAGTGGAAGATATGAATTTTTGAGCAAAATGTTGGGCTATAAAGAAATTATATGTTTCATTTTTCTAAACATATCCGTCATACATTTTAGTGCAAAATTTAATTGGAACCTACTAGAATTTCTGATTTTTTGTTGTAGCATGATCATAGGCTTCTTCTCCGACATTTTCCCTTCTGCTATTGAGGAAGAAGGCTCTGTTGAAACCTTCACCTTCAAAACTAATCCTGCAAATTTATGCAGCTTAGGCAGATTGTTTTTGCTTCAGTACTCCCAACATAATATTTAAATGTTTAGACGCTTGTCTTGTTTTTTTGTTTTTCCGTTGATTTCTATTGCTGCCCATTGCATCATCATGTTTAAAGACAAAATTGGGGGAAAAAAGTGCATACTGAAGATTTATAGTTTTTCGCTAATCTTTGAACGACTTTCAAAAATTCGAATATGCGGGGGCAACATATATGGAATCATATCTGGCTGTATCCCGTGCATAGAGTACTGGTGGATACCAACCGCGCATTTTTGCACCGTAGTGTAAATTCCAACTTAGATGCTGCTAGCAACTTTCTAACGTCGTAAAATGTTACATCGTGAATGCTTGTTTACAAATTTTAATAGTTGCGCTTCCAACCGAGAAGAAGAAGAAAAATTTACTTTCGCACTTCAAAAAAGGTTAAAGAAATATATATTCTAAGCACATATAAATTTGCAAAAATAGCTGAGATCTGTAAAGAGTTTGTACCTATCCTTCATATGGCTTACAGACTACTTACTTATTATTTATTAGAAGAAAATTTGTTAAAAGAAAAAGAGATAATGCACACTGCATTCTTAACGTTCTGCTAAATTTGTGACATCAAATAAATAAAACGTTCTATTATAGGGAAATAGAAATAGACTATTCTGAAACTGTAGGAATAAGTTTATTAAAAGAGATTTTTGGAAAACATATTCCATTATTTCGCATTTTTGCAACTAAACTGGAAAGCAGATTTTCTAGAAACTAACATGAAAGAAATGCCTGAAACCAGGAACTAAAAACTCCCACTAAATGAAGGGAATAGTTTAGACATCTGCGTTTCGAGAAAAGAATTTTGAACATTTTAAAGAATTTCGGGTATTTTGCAAAGCAATGCGAGCTTTTCTTCTTTGGTACGCATCCGTCTTTCTTGAGAACTAGATATGAAAAAGGAAGACGGAACTTCTTTTAATTTTTTTCCAAAAGCATTCCCTTTTTTACCCATAAGACGAAAACCTCAATATTTAAACTTAAATGATTTTGTTAAAAATATTTGGCAAAATTTTAAAAAAACAGTCGGTATTTCTTCAGATTTTAATTGCTTCTTTCTGTCGAATTATACGAGAAACCTATTTCGTATATAATACGAAGTACAAACTAAAATGGCATTGTCTTTCTGAGAACTTTATTTTATCAAACTTTACAAAATACTTTTAAATTATGCTCCTTTGAAACAACAACACAATAGCTCCATACAAGCAGAAAATTCTTTTACCGGTAACTGGAACAGAAAGTTTGATACATAGTTCTTAAAATATTTCTGAAGATTACTTTTATCTTTTAAATTAACAGTTCTGATTTGACTTCAAGTTCTCCGTTTGTTTCTAGATTTCAATTAACATCCACTGTTAGTAAAGAAAAAAAGGTCATAATTCTAACGATCCGAAAAATAAGTAACTAAATTAACATTCCTTTCATTAATATAAAAGACAAGATGATTTCAAGTTAGAGAAATATACAACCGAATGTTAGCACAGTTTCTGTTTTTAGAAGAAAGACTTGAGATAAATTATTCTAGATTTTCTCTTTCGAAGAGTGAAGATTTGTTAATAGATTATTTTGTTAGTTAACTCATTACATTCATGGTGATCTGTCTTGAAAAGAATACTTTAGTAAAGAACTTAATTTGAATTTCAAGAAATAGGAATAAATTTTTATCAAGGCTAGTTTCTAAAGTATCTATTCATTCATTACAAGAAGAGGTTACCTAAACGCAATTATCTTTTTATAGACAGTTACATGCAGGAATTATATGGATATCAAGCAGTTTTATGTAATTAAAAATTGCATTACGCTTAATTACCTTTTTTAAAGCTTTATAACACAAAGCTGCTCAAAATTTATGGTTTTAATTTAATGTTATAATGTTTTAAATCTTTAACAGCTTTTACAACTTAATGAAAAGTTACAAAAATTCTTATGCTTGTCTGTGACATCTAATGATTGCACATGCTGAATGGATGATTCTCATCAGTTAAGTATTAATTTTAGTGATAATTTTGCATTCTGTGCTAATAATTATCTTATGTTAGAAAAGGGGAAAAGAAAAAATACGCGTGGTATGGATAATCTCAGCTGATCAATGTTTATCAATCAAAGATCAATGTTCAACAATGTTTTTAGCTGAAACACTGTGTACAGTGAACTTTCCGAATACTTTTATGAGTTGATTTTTCTCAACTTTACAGCTCGTTGTTGCTCAAAGTTTGTAAAATAAAGCAATTAAATAATTAATTTACTTTCTTTTAAATTTTATTAATATTAGTTATTAACTATTTAACTTTGTTTAATCTTATCGTCAAGTCTTAAAATATATATTTTGCTGGCAATGTATGAAATATCGGCATTCTATAGAATCCCATAGGCATCGTATATGATGTTTTTAGGCAAAGTATGAAATATGGGAGTTATTAGATACTTTCCCTAGGCATTGTATATAGAAGAACAAATGCTATTTAGGCAAAGGATAAAAAAAGTTCCTGGTAAGGCTGTTCTATAAATGACGTGCATTCCTCAAAAATACAAATGTTACTCTGAAAAAAATAATGAGAGTGCCATTAAAAAATATTCGAAATATGTAAATAAAAATGAAAGTGGCACAAAACAAAATTATATCTTTCTTATTAAGGAAAACAAAATTTTCATACAAAAAATACGAAACTAGAATTAACCTACTTGTTGCAATATGATAGGCTTGAATGACATTTTAAATTACATTTCATTACATTTTTCGCGCAAAGAAAGTTCATATTTTGGCACTTTGTCTTACACATACATTTGATGAATTCTTGGCTGCTTCCACTTGAACTGAGCAATTGCAATTGACCGGAGAGGAATTTCGTTGTCAAGAATATCTTCAATTCTAAGCACGTTCTAGTAGGCTCTAAGCATAAAGTGATCTCACATACACTTGCTGTAAAATTCCTTCACACGTTCCAAGTTGATAGTATAAGGTACTTCTCCCGTCTTCTTAGCATGCCTTCGTGGTGTAGTGGTCAGCACGCTCGGCGCGTATTCGAGAGTCTGTGGTTCGAGTCCTGGCGAGGGCATTGCTCATTTTTTATCTGACCGGCTTTCAGAAAAATTGCTAATGTCTCTACAGTAGAAGCCATCCTCTGTCACACTCATTACAACTGCCAGTATAATGCGTGACGTCAGGAATACGAGCTGGTAGAGTAGTTCCCAAGGAAGCAGTGGCAATTTCTTTTTCTGAATTCATTTTAATTTTTTTTTTTAGTTTATATTCCCAGATTGATTTTAGAATTTATTTTACCTTCAAAAGCATTTTCAGTTTTGAAACAAAGTGTGCATAAAATATCCATTTCATCCTCTTTGGCATGGCCACAGAAGCCACGGAATGTATGAATGCATGGCCACAGAAAGTATGAATTTTTTACTACACATTTTGCATTATCTCTCGTTTCCTTGGAACACACACAACAGGCATCAGAAACGAAAATCTCTTCGGTTAGCATGTCTGTCTTCATCATAATGGTTTAATACATTACAGTCTATAATCTCATCCATGTCTTTTCAAACAGGTCTTTTCTTGCATAATCTGATTAGTTTCACCGTTTTACAACGTTTGGACGCTTTCTACTGCTAATTTCATACCTTGAGAGATATACTGAGATGCATTTCTTACTTTGCCGGCTTCTCATTCGGCATTCTATAGAAAGCCTAGGAAATGTGTGAAATATGAATCATTCCATACATTGCGGGAAAGCTTTAGCCATTATATACAATGCCTAGGCATTCTATAGGATGACGGATTTCAAATTTTGCACGTAACATATACGCAACTTTAAAGTTCGATTTATTCTCTACTTTTTAAATCTCCCATTCTTATTCCCATGCAGTTCACACCGTAACGAGTTTCACTGGTTTGCTTATTCGATTTGTAGTAGATCGGAGACTTACTAGTATTAAAGAGACACGCGACTGTTCTTTTCCGCTTAGCTTCACACATCAGCGAAATTCTATTATTTGCTAGCATTTAAGCAAAGACAGGTAACCATATACAATCCTAAAATTAAGTATAATAAGTCGCCTAAAAAGGAATAACAAAGCATAAATATTTGGTTTCATTTTCAATTTTTAAACTAAACTACTGAAAGGCGCGGCGCATCGTCGGAAAATCGCACTCTAAATTCAATATTAACTATTAAATCTTAATTCGGATAGGAAACATAAGAAATTGGTTACCGGTACTGATAATATGATTTTCAGGAAAAGTACAGGCTTCGAGTTTGTGTTCCTACAAATATTAAAGCAACACTGCAGTGACTTCTGGAATGACGAATGCTTCCGGCAATAAACATCCGCATAAATAATCCAGAAAACGGATAAAAGGAACTTCATATTACAAAATGCTTGTGAATACCATCTCATATTATTAACATTTTAAATACGTTATTAATTTTGCGTTAACTTTCGGTTTGTTATTCCGTGACTACAGAAAATGCGGCTTAAGATATAAGGTATTTTTTTACTCTTTACCGCGCTCCTTCTGGTATAATTGGAAGCAAGCTCGTCCGGACTTCGAATCTCAGCGAGATTATTACACATTTTTCATATTTCCTTTTCCTACAAACCTCATGACTAGGCAAGTAAAAAAAAAGGTAATGTTACTTGATGCTTCCGCCTAACTTAGGGCTTATTCTGACCGTTTTAAAGCATAACGCTGAGGACCACTCTGGACAGAGTAACACCGGATGATGTAGAGACTGTTTCTGCTTTGAATATGACAGAGGAAGAGAGAAAGATAATAAAAGTAGAAAAGCGAGCAAATATACTTAATTTTGTAATACTCCTAAAATATTATAACTGTTCCTTGAGTAGAAACATGATGAAGTTCAGGGAATGTTTCTTCTGTTGATGAGGAGAAGAATATAAAAGTCTCATATCCACTTGCAATCGTCAAAGGTCTTCTAAAAGGGAAAAATCACCCAAGGTAGCTTAAGTTTAGCGTTCGAATTAAGTTGAGGTAAACAGAATGACAGATCTACTCACCGACAATTCGATTCATCGCTTCAGGGTCATCTTAAAAAAGAGAAAGCACTAAAGATTTTAAATAAGTTTTTGAAATTGAATAAGTCTAAAAAATATCAAAGCTAGAATTTTCTACCATTAATGAAAAAATAGGAAGATTCACTTGAACTAAAATGATACTGACTTGAACTAATATAAACACGTGAACTAACTTGAAATGCTGTGTCATGTACTAATGCACTAAAATGCTGCATCGTATACACTTTTTACATATGCACAGTGTACAGTAAAATTTTTATAATTGTTAGTAAATTTATTGCATGTCTAATATTGATGATGTTATTAATAATTTTTTAAATTTCCTTGCAGTATATCGCAGTCACAGGCAGAAATCAAGACTGGGTTAAAATTATTCTACAGTAATCTACAAAAAAACAATGCTCCGCATACGACGTTCCGTAATCAAGGTAAAACTATATTTATTACTTAATTATCTGGAATTATTATCAATATCTGGAAGAGAAATTCAAGGTTACTTAAAAACAAAATGTAAAACCTAAAATTTTCCTACCAGTACGACTTATATTCAAAACATGTTAGATTAATTTAGAATATGTTCTTTTCATATATATAGTGAAGCTTACTTATCATGCAATAAAGTAGCCTGCAAGCATAATTGTTGGATATTACACTGAAGGCTACGGATACAGTATTTTTTTCTAATTTAGCAATTTATAATTTATTCACAAAGTAGGTAAAGTCTGAGACATTTCTTCACATTCAGTTAATTTCCGAGCTGAGTTTCTAAATGTAATTAGGTGTATACGATTTTCTTATTTTTATGATAAAATGTTCTGTAACATAACATGGTTGTCGTTTCTGTCAACACGTCATTTTTTCAACCCGTCAACGTCTCCCCGATTACAATACATGAATATGTAAATGAGTTATGACATTAATGTAGCTTTAAGTAAAAAAGCTAGGTATGATTTACTTATTAGTATGATGAATGTATAACATGATGCTACTATTAGCATGACTTCCCGAAAACAATGCATGAGTGTATAAATGAGTTAGGACGTAAAAGTAAAAAAGTAATAATGAAGTCAGTGTATGATTAACCTGTGAGCATCTAAAGCCCCAAAATTTACTGTATATCTTAGAAATATTATATGGATGATACGTTTCAACGTGCAACTTTTGTATTACTGAAACAAAGCAAACCAATTCTAAAAATTAATAAAAGGAATTCAAGACTAAAAATATCTAACAAGTACAGTCAAACACCAAAAATAAGCCGACCTGAAATCCGCACTGCCTCTCGAAATATAAACATTGAATTTAGAGGTTCCAGAAACCGCAGAATGGAGAATGAAATACCGAAGCAAAAATATTTATCCAATAATGATGCCATAATTGCCAAATAATAAGGATTCTGTGTTAGTTACAGAAAAAAGATCTTAGCCCAGAAGAGGTTTTTAGTATGAATGATGTGTTCAGATGAGCCAACACTGGCATATCAGATAACCGATGATGAAATTATGGCTCTGTTTTGAAGTCGCCACAGCAAGAAAACGACACTGACACAGATAATGAATTTGATAGGAGTGAGAAAATATCTTTTAATGAGGATTTGGTACATGGTGAAAAATACCTAATATATTTAGAACAACAGAGCTGTGTCACACAGCAAGAGATTATGACCCTGTAGAATTTACAAAAAGAAAAAAAAACTTACTGTGGAGCGCCTAAAGTTTTAAAACAAACCTCTATCAGAAAAATGTTTGAAACAAGTAAAAAAAAATGAAATATTTTATGCTTTATTAGTATCCCTTATTTTTACACGTCTCTATTGTATCTCTATTGTATAAAATAATGTAATAATGTATATTATTGTACATAATAATTTAAGTAAATGTATCTAATATACCTTATTTTTTTGCACTTTTAGTCTGAATATTACGATTTGGCTTTTCTGTCCTGAAATCCGAAAAATCCTAAAATCCGCACACCCTTTCGTCCCAAGCATTGCGGATTTCTGGACTTCTACTGTACTTTCATCAAATTAAAATTCAGCTTACTAACAAATATGCTGTATGTTTATCATTAGGTATGCAATTCATTACTTTCTTGTGAATCAGCATCAGAACATGACGCATCAGAATAAACGATAACTACATTTTAATCAGTATCGGAATCTACATTTAAAGTATAATTCTTTAAATCTCCATTACTAGAAAACATTACTCACCTTTTAAGCCATCAAGAGCCATGATGAAGAAATATATTTTTTTTAATTTTACACAATTATTCTCAAATTCCTAGCTCTTGATCTCTGTTGTTTTTGTTGATGTTGACTAATGCTCACTTGTGTGACCTGCAGTCAGTCCAAGCCCACGAAATTCCTCGTGGCAAGGAGCGCAAGTAACGCTTGTCGTAAAACGCAAGTAACGCTCAAGACTATTGTCGTTGACAAAAGTCTTGAGCACTTTTCATGCGACAGTACGACTTAACTCAGTTCCTTCCCCAATTTTGATGAAGAGCACCCCGGGGGAGGAACGAAGGGATCCAAGGGTCTCCCACCCCTCTTTCCCTACCACTAACTCCCTACCAACAATATCTCGAAAGGACGTTTGGCTCACCTCATATTTAGAGTGCCCCATGCCTCACGGACACTATACATTTACAAACACCCATGCCTTCTCCGGCATTCGAACTCGTGCCCTCAGCAGAGCTAACCACTATACCGGTTGGGTGGCGTAGGCTTTGATATCTAATCTACATAATCTGTCTAAGTAAAAGATGATAGTGCTTCTTTACTTTTCTGTAAAATATCAACAGAAAAGTTGCCAGTCAGTTACCAGAATCTTCATTCCTTTTTCAAGTGAATTTTATATGATTTCTTAACTAAAATTTCTAGTGGGGGCAGTTGGGTATCATACGATCAAAACTTATAAGGATATTCCTACTCTGTACATGGATTTATCTTTGGCTTATTCCGGTCAAAGAACAAAAAAAATGCGTCAAATGCTTGCATGAAGATTATGAAGATTTCTAGAAATCTGTTCCTCACAATATTTCATCAGTGGTTTATAAATTCTTCCCAAACTACTGCTGAATATACGCAATGCTATATTTGTAGAAAATGTTATTTTTTTAATAAAATGTGAATGAAAATTTAATATGGATGTAACTTTGGATCATCAGAAATCATGCATAGTGTTATAATGATACACTGGTTTACGCATCCCATACTTTTAATCCTGATGCCATTAGCATCGTCAGTACTTTATACGTACTTTAAAAAAAGAGCTGGATCTCAATATCTCTGATTTAATGAAAGTCAGAGCTTACTCATCTATATTTGATTACACTTCGACGTTATTTATACATCTTCTGTTCAAATAGTGCTGGAATTTTTTGACAATTTTTCTTCCGTTTTTTGATTCATAAATTGCACCTACGTTGATTGCCCTTCAAAATTATTGCCTCAATTTCAGAAAAACTCCGCAATTTTTTTTCACTTTTAATTGCATGTATTATGGAGTTGTGATAAAATTTTGTGCTTTTTGAGCTTCATAACGCACCGAAATTTCATCGACGCTCTGAAATGTCTCTTTCTAAGGCCTTTTACAGCCTTTCAATATAGTTTGCACCAAATTATGAAATTAGGATCATCAAACTGAATAGTCGCTCTACCGATGTCAAGATATGAACCTGTAGCCCTTTTTGATATTCTTCTCCAAGTGTAAAACCTTTTCATTTCAATACTACTAATTAGTCAACCTTTGTTTAATACAGCTTCGACAGAACTTTGGTGTACAAAAGGGAATAAGATAGACGTAATGCCTTTATCTTATATACACTTTTGAGTATGTAACAAGAAGTATCTCAGTGAGTGCTTTTGCTGTAAAACATGACAGACTATTTCTATTGGAAAAGCTGTCGTCGTAACTAGCGAATGGAGGTAGACCGAGGGGATATTAATAGTAGAATGATATTATAATCATTCTAACTATTACTCACTTTTCAGGAAAAGACATATGTCAATCTGCATAAAGTTTAAGTCAGAATAGAATATTGGTAGACGAAATATACCACACGGCCTTCAAAAGTATCACGGGATACGATGGCGTCTTTATAAACGCGCGTTCTGGAGCTGCAGTATTGCTTTTGTACTCCGTATGTTCATTCTATTTCCTTTCTTTATTTCATAAAGGATGAACAGACTTGACTAGGATTTTGTATTCTTGAATGAAAGACCTTGAAATGTAAGTGTAAAAAATTGAGAATTTGATGAAATTGGTTATTCTTGAGAAGAAACTCACTTTATGGATTCTGGCGTTCGGTTGAAAATTCTGTGAATAAATTAATAATCTTTGAATCACATTCTAAAAACACAAGTGGGGAAATGCTCGAGTAAATATTTCGGATTCCCATATATATCATAATGAAAAATAAGTTCAAATTTTGTAATTTTTTTCTCTTGTGACACCTTTTCTCTGTCACTTTAATTTGTAGAGACATCAGGTTATTTCGAAGCAGGAGACATGAAAAGTGAGCAATGCCTTCGCCGGGTCTCGAACATGCGCCAAGCATGCTGACCACTACACCACGAAGGCGTGATAATAAGGCAGGAGAAATACCTTATATACTCCCCCTCTTAAAAAGCGACTGGAAATTAGGGGACATGAACCTAATCGCCAATTCCTGGTGTTGGAGAATCGTCATATGCCACCTTTTTTAGTTCGGGAGCCACTGTAGAGACACTAGATATCTTTTTAAAGCAGGAGAGATGAAAAATGAGCAGTGCCCTCACCGGGACTCGAACCAGAGACTTCTTGAATGCGTGTCTAGAGTGCTGACCCCTAGACTACTAAGGCCTGTTAAGAAGGCGGGAGATTTCCATTAAAACTTTTCTTTCTTCCCTCCCATTTTTTTTTATAAAATAACAACAAATTTAAACGTAAGACTGAGGTTTTGGTGCATAAGGATAAACCTCTAGATGACAGTAGAAAAATATAACCATATACATTGTATAAAGATCTCTATCTAGAGAATAATAACAAACCTAAATAGAACGTGATTTATTTATTATTATTTAACTTTACATTCAAGAAGTTCAGTTGTAATCTACTTGTATTTCAATGGAAGCACTATTAAATTAAAAAAAAGGTTTATTGGAAATACCACAAACGAATATAATGCAGAATCTAATAATCTTCATATATTCAAATCTTTTATTACAACTCACTCGTATTTTTACCATTTACTATACCTCTAAAATATAAATCAAAACATCAAAACAGTCTTCTTTCGTTGCTGCCTCTCTTTACTCTTAATGAGTTTTTTATAGCAATAAATACAATTTACAGCTAAGCAAAATTAACATTGCTTCGAATAATCTATAGAGTTTTTTCTTGTTTATTTCATTTATTCTTCATAAAAGTCCTTGACAAAAAACGGCAAAACATCTCTCTCCAAATATTCAGATCTTGCACAGAACTTCATCCAAATTTTTATTCTAGCTCGTGCTATTTGCATATGTGGTAAATAACTCCCACTATAGATGTAGTACAATAATTGCACTCCTTTTTAAACTTCGAAAACAAGGTAAAACATATAAAAAGAAGTAAAGAAAGAGAGAAAAACTGCCATTCGAATGCGTTTCTTAGAATTTCTTGCGTTATCACTCAGTGCTAGAGTGTCTATTAAGATAAGAATATAAACCTTAAACCGACAGAAAGAAATTCCCTTTTCAAACATTTGGTAAAGAAAGTGAAATGTTGTCCATAAAATTAGACGTGTTTACTTACTTTCTGTGGTCTTTAACGTAAATAATCGCATGGTTTTAATGGCAGATATTATTTAAAATCAGCTAATGTTTCATAATCTACACTCATGTCCATAAATTAAGGAAAATGCAAAATCAGGCATGGGAAGAGTTAGAAGCAAAACAAATTTGACTTATTTGTAAAGCTTATTTACTAAACAAAAGGTAAAGAGCAAAAAAAGGTGCTATATGTTTTTTTTCTCCCTGCAGCAAATTACAAAGAAAAACCTATATACAAAAAACAATATTACATGGTTGTTATGATTGTTAATACACTGTATGTCTCCCAGACGATGCAATATAGTCCGTACAACGCCATTCGCTTACGATGTTTGCACGGTGAGGACGGGCGTTGTCATCCATAAACACAAATTGTGAGTCCATGGCGCCCCGAAACAAACGTACATGTTGTTCCAGAATGACGTCCCAATAGATTTGGCTTCTCATGGTTCCAATTTGAACATGCAGGTCAGTTCTGGAACCTAGAATAATTCCACCCCAAACGAGCACTCCTGCACCACCGTAACGGTGTCGTTCAATGATGTTTTCTTGGTGGTAGCGGGTATCTGGAGCTCTCCATATGAAAGTCCGGCGAGAATCAGACTGCAAGCTAAACCTGGACTTGTCGGAAAACATCACACAAACCCACTGTTGCGGTGTCCGCAATGCATGCTCTCTACTCCAGGCTAACCGCAGGCGACAGTTAGTTGCAGTAAGTGGAACGCATCTGACAGGTCTACGAGCATAGGTAGACCACTCTGCCCTAAGCGTCTGTACACAGTCTGCCTTGAAATTGTCGTACCAGTGGCTGAAGAGGACTGACGAGACAGGTCTGAGGCTGTGCTCCCCCTGTTTCTTTTGGCAGTAACTGCCAAATACCGATAATGACACTCTGGGCAATTCCAAGTTCGTCTGATACTTCCAATTGGGTACGCCCACATTCCAGACTGCCGATAATTCTACCACGTAAAAAATCATCCAAATGCGTCCTTTGTGTCATAACTATTCGGTTATTTCACTGAAATGCTCTTGTAAAGCGCCTGCGAACAATTTTACTTCCTTGCCTGTATTCTTTATATATCACTCTCTTACACTCTCGTCATTGTGACGTACCATCGGTGTCATCTAGTTATTTCCTGAAATTTGCATATGATTCTTGAAGATGTGTGTAGTGATTTTACAGGTGATAAATTTATTTTAGAGTTCTATTTCCGCGTGACTCCGAATTATCCTTAATTTATGGACATGAGTGTAATTCCTGTATTCAACAGGCTTTTAAAGGATTAGATGCCAAGCAATAATGAAATGTAATTATGTGATCACTTTTTAACGGAGACTCAGAATAACAGGACTACACCTTAATGCAAGTCGGCCGCTGTTCGAAAAAACAAAAATCATAATTACGACGTTGTAGCAGAAGGAAGCGTGCACAGACTGAAGCTCACTTTCTCGCTTGAAATTAATGAACAGCACCCTTATGCAAATCCAGCATTTTCCATAAAGGTACGCATTTTTGTTTCATTACAGAAATAGACGGTTCTCAAAACAAGAATTGGAAAATAAAATAATTTTCGTTAAGGAGTGAAAAGATATTTTACCATTTTTTTTCTTTTTACAGTTAGGCATATTTATTTAAAATATGAGAATCTGATAATTATTAATTGATTTAATTGACTGTTGACAATAATTCATATTTAATTTAAGCATTATTAATCAGTTAAAACGTTATTTTCTTCTGGATTCCTTCTTCCGCTTTCATACAGAACAACTTCTTCTAGAGGGTTTCTAGAAATCAAATGGTTTTTCTACAAAGCTTGTAGACTGCGATACTAAAAAAATTAGAAAAGGTTAGAAAAAAGAAAGTATTAAATTCGAAACATTCCGTTACTAATAGTAAAATATTCTTTTATATTCGATACTGACCTCGACATTGATAATCGAAAGAAAATCAAATGGGATATTTTAACTATTAGATAAAATATATGAAAAATTTAACATTTGATAGATTATCGAAAATTTAGTATAAGATATTATTATTAAATGTACGGTCTATATGCATTCCGGATCAAAAAACAAAATAAAATTATACCTTGAATTACGTATAGCCTCTTAATTCCTTATATTAATTTTCATATTTCCTCTCTTCTAAAAATAGGAATTTCTTAATAATTTTTATGGATTGCGTCATTTCTGTATTAGTCTATATCATATGACTTTTGTGTAACGATGATGACGTAGCTAGTTCGGACCAGCACCCGGTGTTTTCCAGAGCATCAGACCTTTCATGTGCCGGAGATGTAAGGCCTGCATCAGGTTTCGGCGTCGTAATTTCGAACATCTTCTTTTGATGACTATCGTTGCCTACTTTTGTTCTTATTTCTTGATTTCCGCTATGCGAAGGATACTAAACATGTTTCCTCACCCTGTTCATGTTCTTCTTTTCGTGTGTTTTATGTTGTAATTACCGCGCCAGGAAAGCCTTTTCGACCAAGTTGTAGAGACTTTAGGTATTTTTTTTTTTTGGAACAAGAGAGATGAAAAATATGCACTGCCTTTGCCAGGAATCGAACCACGGACCTCTGAAATACTGGCTCAGTGTGCTGACCATTACACCACGAAGGCACGCTAAGAATGTGGGAGATATACCTTATAAAGTTATGTAATTTTCCAACGTCTAGGTATACTCTATCTCTCCTGAATGTTTGTAACCAATTTACCGAAACATTCTAAATGTGTGTGTAAAATATAGGTGTAAAGTAAGATATAAGAATATATTCTTATATGTAAGATATAAGAGAATACGATAGCTGCTTTAAAAACTAATTGCCGATCTCAAAATTAACATTCTAAATTTGATGATTTTCCCTCCTAAATTCATCTGGTTTCCAGAATTCGAGATTTTTCTACGTTACGTAATGCTGCTTGAAAAGTGCAAACCAAAACTAATGCTAACCAATCATAGCTTGTCTTTAGAATTGCACCTTCTCTGGTATAAATATTCTGGCGTTTTTTTCCTAGCTTCCCCCTTGCTAATAGCTCCTTGCTTTGCTTCCCCGTCTAAAATGATATCGCCGCCGTTAATATGTGTATATAAGAAATTACGGTACTCTTTTATGATCAAAAAGCATACTGTCTACGAAGAATGCTTCTCTTAACTCTTAATGTGCATTACAATTTTCCATTTCTGTGAAGTTGAATTTATCGAAATACTCAAGTCCTCTTCAGCGTTTTCCCAAAAAGTGCCAAAGATTTATTTCATTCCCTGCTTAATTAATAAATCAGTAACTGAAAGGAGTAATTGCATAAGGGTACGCGAACCTTTATAAAACATCGCAAAACTTATCAGTACCGTGGCCTGGCTCGCACCCTAAAAAAATCATAAGCAACAAATCTAAAACTGAATGGCAGAACTGGTGGGACAATGCTGAACAAGGAAGAAGCTCTTATCAATTGTTCCCAAAAGTAGGCACTGTACCCAGTTTAATAACAAGAGAAATAACGTAGTTTTTATCAGGGCATGGCTCTTTTCCCACGTACTTTTATACAAACTTAGCTAGATCAGACCACTGTGTATGTGGAGAAAGAGGCAGTCCCGAACATTATTTATTTAAATTCTCCCTCACAGATGAACATCATTTAAAAGCCCCGAATACAGAAAGTGAAATGACTCCTTTCATAAGACATGCTACCAAGAACAACCATCTCAAAAAAAAAATCATAAATATAATGAACTTCCTGTCCACGAGAGGCACTGAGTTATGCAACACAGCACAGAATAACATAACATAACTACTTCTTAAAACATTGTATGTAAGCAGATCTGGAGCTGTCCTCCATAGCATGTAAGTGCGAAAGGCACCAACTGTGAAAACATCAATGTATATTTAATGGAAAAAGAAAAGCACTACATGCGGTATGGTACCAATACAAAGCATTGCAAGCAACGCCTGGCGAGGTCTTCTGTGAGCCCTATGAGGTGTAATTATCTAGATAATTAGTGTGCTTGGACAACACCCACATTGCCAATGATTAAACAATGGATGTCCACCACACTTTACCATATTCATATCCATATACATATACATATGAAACATGTCGATTTGGGATAAGGGTGGTGACAACAAGTTTCAAGCAGGAAATTCATTTTCACTTCGTTCACGATCATCATTATGAGGATTTCTGTCTTTTCGAACAAAGTCGACTTGCACACCAGGGCGCAGTTATGAAGGCGTAATTTTTATATCATCTTTTTCAACGAGTTTTTCATTTTGTGACATTTTTATTGAAATCCAAGCCGGAAACTGTAACCAGTTCACCAACTGCTACTGCGACCTAGTGTCTCAGGCTTAACATTAGTTTTACAGGATCACCTTATCTTAGAAATTTTATAAAGAACCATTTTAATCTTTGCGATTTTCAAAATTTTTTCCACTTACGTTTTGCAGTCTGAAAGAATTGTCTAATACGTATTTAAAATTAGCTGTTGTAAAACTGTGAACATAACGTAAGACGAATGGGTTCGTCTTAATTCATATTACTCAATAAGCTTTTATGTATTTAAAAATTTGTTAACATTTCATTAAATTGGACGTAAAAGTGAAATACATCAATGCGAAAGTTTCTTTCAACTCAAATAGAAAACCCGATTTTTCGAAGAGAAAAAGAGTTATCGAGAAATCCTGATTACTGTCTTCTAGACTGTAAACATGGCTGTTTATTCAGTACGAATCCTGGAACAAAAACAAAAGAGTGAAAGACAGGATGATCTTTTCGGTTGTGATTTTACAAATACTTAAGATTTTCTTCGTAAAACAGAAGCTAAGAATGTTGAAATTTAAAGAATGTGTCTTTGTTTACCTTCTGAAGAAATGTTACAGAAAGAATTTTATTTCCAGAAATAGTGCTTCAGCTAAATATTTTTCGTTCTTTCCTGTATAACATCAGGGAATTAATTTTGAATTTGAAGATGAAATGTGTACCATTAAAGCAAAAGAAATGATTGATATTGTCATAAAATGCTTTTTATTTTGTTTACAACTGGACATTTTAATTTATTTCCTTTAACCATCCATTTGCTTACATCCATTTACTCCAAAAGCACATTAATGAAATATTAAATAAAAAGATTTTATAAAAGGTGTAAGTATATTCAGTCAAGACTGAATTTAAATCAATACCACAATATACAAAGCTTTCTACTTGAATTGTTCGATACTTGTTCCATTCTTCTTGTTAAGACATTTGTGCATATGCAAATAATTTTAATTAAATTACATATGAAATTATAGAACTATGTAACATTAAAACCTAAAGAGAAGAAACTTTGCGTGAAAGGTAAGAATACAGGAGCAAGTCTACTTCACATTGAGTAAATGGTTATCTCGCTAAATTGGCGATATCTTGCCAAGCTACTGATGGATTTGGTGACTAATTTTTGTCACCAAATTTGACAGAAAATTACCAAAAGTCGTCAAACTTGGAGACATTTTGGTCTGGTGCCTGTATAACTGTAATGGGTAATGTAATCGAATAAATGTAATGGATCACTATATGCACCTGTAACCGTATCCAGCCCTTAGATGTAACTTTAACCGTACATATGCCTTCCAGTAATTTTGAGAAATGGAATTAACTAGAGATTTTCGGCGGTTGTATGAAAACTATATCCTTTACATGAAAATCTACAAAAGTCTACATTTGTGGGCCTAAGACCTAAAATAAAACTTGCGCCTTCATTTTTCGAATACGGAAATGACGAGCACGTAATGACAAAGGCATTTGAACTAAACGACAATGAAATTTAACTACACAGGTAGAGGTTAAATGAGGCACCTGTTCATTCCCGTATGTACATATTAGGTATTCCTGGACTTTGCTAATTCTTAAACTTCCACCCCAGCATGCTGGGAGGTCTAAAAGTCTTTCACACCTCTTCCCCTACCCCAACCATTCGAGAGGACTTTCGGCTAGCTTTGCATCTTGAGTGCCCTTTGCCACGCGGACACTAGACTTACAAACATCCTATCCTTCTCCAGGATTCGAAACCGGGTTCATCGGTAATGCAAATCAGAGTCACTATCCACTATACCATCTGGGCTGTGCTAAAAGCTAATCTTTCTTGAATGTTTTCGCCGATAAAAACTGTTCAATAAAATCGTCCAGGAAAGATATCAGTTTCATTTTCAAAAAGAAACCGGAGAATATGTGTGGAAAAGGAAACTCGACTTTAAATGGCATAGGTGTTAAAACTCACTGAGCCATATGGCTATGGGATAGCTCACACTTACTACAAAGCATGCTCTTGTGTAACTTCCCCGACTCCTAGGCTGCTCAAAAGCAACTGCTACCTTCGTGTCCTCGTTTCTTCCACTTGTGTTAGTAAGTGACATCAGCTTTGGGAAGAACCTAAGTTTGTCTACTGACCTTAGGACAGGGGACAAAGTAGTGATAAAAATAGCGATGAGGACAAGTCATGTTCACTGTTTTGCAAAAAACTTCTAAAACCGAAATGAAGAACAATGTATTAGAGGAGATGATGATTCCTTTGGAATGATACTGATGTACAAGGCTGGTTTTCAGAATGAAATCAAAAGTATCCTAAAACAATCATAGACGTATTTGTCATTAGACACCGGAAGCTATATTCACAGATTCTTTTAGATAAAATCAGAAATGAATATGCGGCTGAACTGAAAAAACGTTTTGTTAGATTTTAATTATATATACGAATATACTAAATTATAAGGATTACTTGATAAGAACGTTTGCTCGATACTTAGTAAGAAAAATATTTTTCAAGATTAACAGTACAACATCATCAAATACTTTTTTTAGATTTCAAAAACTGAATCATATCGTGACATTTTGATTCTTTTAATTCAGTAACGCAATAAAAGTAAATAAATTATTAAAAACGTTTGACTTATATAAATGTTTTGCAGACTGTTCTCGAAATGTTGAGATGTAAGAATAAAATATTTTGAAATATCAAAAAATGCTGACTGCGTAAAAAAATCGGATGTGGCCAACACTTGACTTCAGGAGGATTTCAAGTATTAAATAACAACTAGCATTAAATAAAGTATCACTTACAGTTGATCGTTTGTAAACAAAATTTAATTTGTCGTTCCAATAGATAAAAAGGTATATACACTCCTCAAAAGTGAAATTGCAACACCAAGAAAGAATGCAAATTGCAGGAGCGAGAGTTGTGATGTGAATATGCAAATGATAAAAGTTGCGCATGCGGTCAGCCACTTTCCCTTCTCATAAACAGCATCTGAGGATTTATGGAGCATTGGAATCTTTAGAAGAAGCATAAAAAATGCCTCTGAGATGTCGACGAGCTCAGTACCATCAGTTAACGACAGGGGAACGTGACCGTATTATCGAATTTCATAAACTTGGTTTGTCGCTGCGCACAATAGCCACTCGTTTTGGCCACAACGTGAGTACCATCCAACGTTATCTCACATGATGGATTCAGGAAGCTGTACGTGCACATCGAAGAGGAAGTGGTGCGCACAGGTGCACGTCAGAATACGGCGTATTCGGTGGTCAAGTATTGGAGACCCTTTCTCCACGTCACGTGATATCCGAAGTCGGTTGCCTCCAGGAGCAGGTGGATCTGTGTCCACCCAAAATGCATTACCTACAACCGGATTGCATGAAGTACACTAGTACACTAGCGTTCACGGGTACCAGCCACAGGGGTACCATTGACTTCTGAACACAAGATTAGACGCCTGGTGTGGTGTGGTGTGGTGTCAGCGTCCTAGTGCGCAGACCATCGAATGGCATCGGATTTGGTTCACGGATGAATCTCGTTTCTGTCTGTGGAAGAAAGACGGCTGTCAATGGATTTGGCGGCGACCCAGAAAACGCTATGAAACAGCCCATTTCGCTGAGCGTCACACCACTCCTGCACCGGGCATTATGGTTTGGGATGGCATAACGTTTAATCACAAGATGCCCCTGGTACACATTAACGGCAGTTTGACAGCGGACCGCTACGTCACGCAAGTTGTGGAGCCTGTTGTTCTGCCCTGGTTGTAGAACACACCCAACTCAGTATTCCAGCAAAACAATGCAAAGCCGCATATTGTAAGACGTGCTCTTAACAGCCAGTCCAGATTTCACATCCTACCCTGGCCGGCAGCTTCTCCAGATCTGAATTTCATTGAGCATCTGTGGGATGTCATTGAATGTGACATTAACCGAAGACCACGGCCGCAAACCCTGGATGATCTGCGTACAGCAGTGGATGTGGTTTGGTAAAGGCTACCTTGGCAAGCGTCAATGAAATTATTGATAGCATGCCTCGCCGGATTGCGGTCTGTATCGCTGCCCGAGGTGGGCACATTAGGTACTGAATAAGTCGGTTTATAATGATTTTATGTGTCTATTTTTTTTAATCATTTGCATATCTGTCTCACAACTCTTGAACTTGCAATTTGTATGACGCTACGAGTATTCTTTCTTGGTGTTGCAATTTCACTTTTGAGGAGTGTAATTCGAAATACTGGATTATATTAAGTATAATTGGCTATAAGTATATTTGGTTTTTCTAAATTTATATCAACAGAATCGAAAGTCTGTCTGTTTATTTTTTTAAATTACATTTCATTAGGCGGTTGAATAACATATAATTTAATTGGTTTTTATTAAAGAAAATTTAGTACTGACAATATTTTTAACATAAATGCTTTCAAACCAATACCATAGTTTAATTTTCTTCATTGTTATTTTTGTAATATCAATAAATCTCAATTCATTTTCATCTGATGTACATCCCCATGGCATTTAGGTATCAGTAAACAATGCTCGTTCAACTGCAACAATGTGATAATGTGTTATGTATTTTACACACAACAATATATTATGTTGATTCCTTCAAAACTATTATGTGTCTCAAGTAAAAAGCCTTTTCCTTTTCATTAAACTCTGTACTACTTCAAGTACTACTTCCGTTTGTCCAATTTTATCCAAACTCTAATCAACTCTTTATATAAATACAGAAAGCTATAAAAACAAAAATTTTCGAAAGTCTGATATATGTGTTATCATGGACGAAAAAATTATCACATACATACAGGCACAGGGAGACATTATAGTAAAAATAGAGAAACGTGTTGTGGGGACCTCAGTTCGTGCTTATTCTCTAAAAACACACTATCGAATTTTTGGAACGAAAACATTACTTCTCTTACATAAGTTCACGGGAAGTAAAACAAAAAAAATTATAAAAAATTTCATACTTTTCTTAAAAGTGCAAGCATAGGGAAAAAATAGTTTTCCCCTCAGGGTGATTAATAAATATTTACATACAAGAATTTTTTTTTTCTTTTTTGCGTGATGGAGTAAAAGAGTCATACATTTTAAACATGTAGTGGAAATCTGAGTAAAGGCGAAATCGCACTTACTTTTTTAGCTTGCTTGTAAAAACGAAGCAAACATTTTTTCAGTCTTAACATTTTTGATTAGTTATATTTAAAATACGAATTCTTAATCACACGTAATTAAGCAGCGTGCTGAAATCCTTCATAATTAAGATGCTTCTCAGAAACCTTGTTAACGATAATTAACGTGACTAAAATAAATACCAAAAACCTCATTTCAAATTCAAGTTCGCTCAATTATTTCCAATTCCTAGCTAATTAAATGAATTCAAGGGGGGGAAATGTATAAAATCTGATGTATCGTCAGTAGCACAACGTAGTAATCACTAGAATTTATCTAAATGTATTTAGTTTTCGATGCTTCAGACAGTGACAAAAGAGAAAGAGATCAAAAAAATCATTCTATGTAAAAGCCATAATTCAATATTTGCAAAAGCGTCAATCATTTAAACTCGTTTTCCGTAAAACAACAGCTCTTGAAATTTATTGCTTGGGCATGCTATCAATGATACATACTTTGGTTATGCGTCTAACATTTGCAGCATTAGTAATTATTATTACAGTCACTTTAGCTAATTCTTTTCAATGTTGCCCATTTTTCTGTCTCGCTCCGCAAGAGTGCAAATTTAGTTAAACTTAAATTCAGAGTGCTATATGTGTTTAGAGAGCGCTAATTGGCGCTGCTGGTGATCTGTTTTATCCTTGATTTCAACAATCTTTGAGCTGCACATTTATTGTAGCTATTCTTGCGAATTTTATGAGAGACTGCTTATTTATTCTCAACACGATGTTAAGCAGAAATGAATTATAATGAAGACGAAGCTTGGTAGACTTAATTTTCACTGTATTCTTGTTACTCAAATAATATGTGCTAATCTGAGCCGATATATATATAGCTTCAGATAATATTTGTTAATTCCGAATATTGTTCTAAGATAACAATAATTCATATGAGAGAGATTAGATACTATAAGAAAGCAAAATCAAACAAACTTCCCAACTTTTAGGTAATACTAGTAACCTCCCCTCTCATTCTATAATGAATCGAATTCGTGAACACGTGAAACTCACTACGGTGTGAATTGCATAAGAGTCAACGAGGGAATTAAAAGGTTATAAGATATTTCTACGCATTTTCTTAGCATGCCTTCGTGGTGTAATGGTCAACCCAACCTGTGCGCATTCGAGAGGTCCGTAGTTGGAATCCCGGCAAGGGCATTTCTCATTTTTCATGCCACGTGCTTCAAACAACCTAATGTTTCTACACTGGTGCCCGAACTAAAAAAGGGTGGTGAATGATGATTCTACCATCCGCCTGATGTTAATTACGTTACAATGTATTTTCTCCCTTCTTCCCGCATGCCTTCGTAGTGTAATTGGAAACACACTCGACGCGTATTCTAGAGATCGAGTGCTCGAATCGCGATGAGGGCATTGCATATATATCACGTCTCCTGCTTCAAAAAAACTAATGACTCTACAACTTTATTGTTTTATCTTACAACATATCTCAAACTTTGCGTCACAAAGAACAGTAAAGTCAACAAAATAAATTAATTCCTGAAATTAATCAAAACTTTCACTGCACACAATGTTTCGGGTAAAAACTTTGTTAAACATTTATAGACATTAAAGACAATTTCGTAATTTAATTAATAACAATTTCGTAAAACATAATAATATATAGATTTCGCCATATTTAATGCTAAAAAATGCGCTTTCACCTGATGAAATAAGAGCACCGCACGCAGATAGAGAAAAATTTCGTCTGTCTTTCACATTGCAGCAGCTTAGGACAGATGAGGTTTTTCCGTTCGACCTTCTAAGATTAGCTGAGTGTGTGCGTACGCCACTCACATCTATTTTCCCTTCGCCTTTTCTAATGTAAGATTAGCATTAAAATGCAAATTGCTTATTTTCGTATTCTGTTCAAAAGACAAAAAGCAGCTTTCGTTAAAGAATTGTATTGAGTTATATTAACTTATTATTAAATTAATTACGTTATTATTATTAAAGTTATATTCATTTACTCTTCTGTTTATACCATGTTGTATTCAGATTGATCACGCTGAAATCGTTAATGAATAAATGAAATGCTCATTTGTTTACATTCTGTTGCCGAAGAAAGAAAAGTGCTGAAATGTAATTCAGTTTTGACAAAAAATTACAAACAGTGTCTTAGTTTGGGGAATCAACTTAGAAGTAATCGCAGCACATCGGTAAAAGACTCAAGCTTTATTACCTTACGTATAAACATTTACAATGCTTTAATATAATCACCAGCCATGTCTACTACTTTCTGCCAAAATTACCGAAAGGCGCCATATATCATTAGTACTTCCACTTCTGATTATGGTCTTCAGCTACTTCCCTAGTGCAATGGTAACCCCTCTTTACTATTGCAATGAATCCCTTGCCGTATTTTTTACATTTTGGTGGAGAGTCACAAGGACTCATGCCAGATGAATATCGAGAATGCTCTAGTATTTGCCATCGCCGCCATCATAGTCTCTCCTGACAGCCTCACCTCATGATACCGCTCATTATCAGAAGGATGAAGGATTTGTCATATGGAATAACATCTACATCTAACATTCAGGAGGAAACGGCGACATTATTGGTGACGAATTGGTGACGAATTCAATCCTTCTCCATGACAATGCGTGACTTCAGTCATGCAAGCACAGATCTCCTGCTATAGGCAAATGATCGAAACACCCGTCACACTTTTCAGAACTATCGACGCATTTTAACATAATTTTATTAAACCTCTATGTAATTGGAAATGATATGAAAACATAAATTGGTCCGAATGAAAATAGCCTCACTTATATTATTATAAAATTATAACACAGAGTCTTGTAAATTATAAATGACTTAATTTTCAAAATGGTGTTCCTTATTCCCGAGCACTTGCAATGCAATACATCCTCTGGGAACGT
>KK118338.1:213558-225703 GCA_000611955.2 Stegodyphus mimosarum | reverse complement strand
CATTCACGATAAAAAAGATTTTCCATTCAAATTTTGAAGTAGAAAAGCCCGCGGGTGGGAACCAAGGGACGCGTATTTCTGTTCCCTAACCACCAGCCTCTGGAAAGGACTTTACCTCCAAACTGTTTTAAATGCAAGTATACCGCAAAGACACTATATGCATTTACAAATACCTGTTCTTTCTCTGAGATTCGAACTCATCTATTCTTCAATCACAACCGCCCAGTGTATATTGATTAAGTGGTGTAAACCGTTGAGTTGGCTTCCAACACAAGTATATTTCCTCTACCTGAGCAGAATTGGTAATTTAATGTTAGTGACTCTGACTGCTGTACCGATGGTCCCGGGTTTAAATCATGGAGAAAGCATGGCTGTTTGTAAGAATATAGCGTTTGTGTGGTAAAGGAAAACTCAAAATACACGCTGAGCCGGAAATTCTCTCGACAGGTTAGTGGTGGAAACAGAGGTGGGAAACCGTCGTACTAGTCTAGGTGTGTTCACCCACAAAATTGGGGCGGAGCTGTACAATTAGTGCAGCAGAACTATATCTGTCCGATCAACGGTGAAATTCCAGTGTCCCATTCACTTATGCCTATACTTTCTCTATTACCATGCCAACAGTGCAACTTCGTTTTAGAAAGGTTTCACAGAATACAAAGCTACTCCATGTAAGTTGATGTCACTTATATAACTTTATAAATGAGATCGCCTCAGAAATACACAGCTCAGTGATTTGGTTTGGTTTGGTTTATGTGATAAGGGCAAAGCAATGGAGAGCTATTTGCCTAAGGGAAGTGATGCCTTCGCGGAATATTTCGTAAGGGAAACTGCCTAGTATACACGTTACACATGGAAAGAACCATGAAAATGCCCAGGCGGCAGCCCGTTCACGGGATAAGGACCTCAGGCCGATTTACCAGTATTCAGTGACTTTACCGCTCGGCCGCATGTGGGCCACAGTTCAGAGAAAAAAGATACATAAAGCGTGATTTATTTAAATATTTTATGAAAAAAAGGTCAAAAATAGAAGCAACAAAAAAAGTGAAAGCTTTCAGATCTTTTTCATTTACAGACACATACACGTTTCAAGAGCATCTGGGCTAACGTCACATTGGACTAAAAATATTTAAAACAGCTTGTCTTTAGAAATTCCGATAGAAAGTCCGGCGTGCTGGAGATAAAAATGTTTTTTCCTTACAGTGATGTCACTGCTTGCTTTGAAAATATCGAGTTTTTAATCGAAAATTCGTTAAAGTTTTGCGAACTGTAAATTAGACAATAAAACAAATTCCTAATTCGGCCTTCCAGGTGTCCATGTTCAGGAGAGAACTATGTTATTAAAAATTTGATGACTCTAGGAACCCGAGAAACATACGTACATGTAAATTCTTCATTATTCAATTTCTTTAAATAAAATGTAGGGCGATAATATTTGGTGGCAACAATTTGAAAAGTGATTCGGGCATTTAATTATTATTCGGGCTATATCCAAACCATTACGATTGCCTAGGATAGTTGAATATTTCAACGGATATTGATCGACGCTTAATTGGATGTAGAATAAGAGTAGCTGGAATTGAGCACTCGAATAGCTGTATCTGTAGCATGCAGTCGACATGCATTAAACGTGCTTGGGGCGCATCCAGAATTCTCCTTAAATATAAGCGAATTTGAATACAACATACTAAATATTTCATCAACATTTGTAGTGTATACATGATTTATGGAAATATTACCAGCCCTTGAGTGCTTTTTATAGCTTAATAAAACTTAGGACTCATGAAATGTACTTTTCATTCCTTTGATACATGACCGCGATGAAACTTATATTCACTTATCCTTAAATTAATGTAAAATTTATTTAAATATTTTTTTTCCTGGGATATATAATAAAGAAGTCAAAAGGCATCTGAAAAAAAAAAGGCGAAAGAACAAATTAGACATAAAAACTAGCGCCAAGAGCTGCTAAATCAAAACCAGTCAAAACCTATGTTTGATATATTTGGTTTTATTTCTCATTTTCCAGACATTCTTGCCCAACAAGAAATCGGAATTTTTTTTAGTCTCCACAAGGTGTATCAATTTTCCTTTATTTTCAATATAGAACTTATCATTGTGAGAAAATATAAAGAATGTGTATTTCTCATTAACATAATGATATTTTGCTACTGTAATAATTTTATTATTACGATATTTTGATATTTAATTAAACAGGTTTCATGTTGTTATTGTGTTATTTTCAAGCAGAATGTTGATATTTTCTCCAAGGATTTGATAAAGGTTCAGAAAATATAGTATCACCTTCAATGTTTATGTATTCAGAATTTATTTCATTTAAATTTAATAAGGAAAACATTCATAGGATTCAGAAAAGATATTTTTAAAGCTTCAAGTTTGCTTTTCGCTGTATTTCATAAATCTCTTTGATTCTAACCTGTTACATTTGCCAGTTGCACGAATAATAAGTTTTACTGATAATTCCAAAATTCTGTCGTAATATATATTTTGAAATTGCGTATATATTTTCCTTAGTTTTTGCTTAATTTCAGGCATGAAATTCAGTTGAAAGGGATGTAGAGGCATTGGGATATCTTCTGAACGCAGGACACATGGAAAATGAGCAATGCCCTCGCCGGGACTCAAACCTGAACCTCTCGAAAACGGGCCGACTATGTTAACCGTTACACCACGAAGGCATGTAGAAAAGAGGGAGAAAATACCTTATATACTCTTCCTTTTAAAGGGAGACTGGAATTAGGGGACCCAATCTCCAAATCCTGGTGGTGAAGAATCATCACCCAACACCTTTTTTAGTTCGAGCGCCACTGTAGAGTTATTAGGTTATTTTGCAGCAGGAGACATGAAAAATGAGCATTGCCCTCTCCTGGACTCGAACCTGGACCTCTCAAATGCGCGCCAAGTGTGCAACCCTTACATCAGGAAGGCATGCAGGAAAGAGGGAGAAAATACCTCATAACGTGAAGCGTTGCCTGTTATGATCATAATCTTTAATAAATTTCGATTTACTTCTCATCTTTACGTAAGGAGAGTATCATTTCTGACTGCACCTTAAAAACTAAGTGATTCGGAAAACCATTAAATGCAAGATCATTTTTTTTTCTCCACAGAAGCTTTTAACACTCATTAATATTGATAATTAAACTTATCAGATTTAGGGTGACTATTCTTTGTCCTCAGATGTGATTACTTTGCCTTTATTTTTGCAACTGTTGGCCGTAGAGCTATATTTTCCAGTTATAAAACCCCTTTAAATGGTGAAAAGTTTCGTGTTTTGACATTTTGTGATGTAAGTTATTAGCATTTGCAGATTACAGGCCGCATATCGAAGGTTCAAATATAAACATACTGTATTTCTGTTGTTGGTGTTGTTGATTAATGCCCATGTGTCTGACCTATAGTCATCCCAAGACCACGAAATTCCTTGCAGCAAGGAGTGCGAGGTTATGCCTGTTATTCGCAACAGTCTTGAGTACTTTACAGTGAGAGTGCGACTTAAGCTCAGTTTCGCCTCCAATTCTGATTGAGAACAAACACCACAGGCGAACGGGTCTGGAGGTCTTCCACCCCTCTTTTCCTACAACAACCTCTCATGAGGACCTTCGACTCGCCACATATTCAGAGTGCCCATTAGGCACGCACACTGCATATTTACAAACATCCATGTCTTCTCCGGGATTCGAAGCCGGGCCCTTCGGAACAGCAGTCATCGACGCTAACCACTATACCGGTTGAGCGGCTCTGCATTTCTACATTTCCTAATACGAAACCCCTAATATTCTGTGAAAGTAAGTCTTTGAAATCAGCTTGACTTCTATAAAACGGTAAGTTTTCGTACTTACGACGGTTCCTCTGCAATTCTAGATTTTTTGTATTTAAAATAGTGAGATTTTCCATTGATCGCAAACAGCAGCCAGAATTTAACTGCAACTGTTACTCTGTAAGAAGAAAAACGTGAAAATTGCTTAGAAATTACATTTGTAATTAATATCTGCAATGTTAAAGTTACAGTTTTGTTGAATTTCTGAAGCACCTTTTCGCTTTCTGCCATTGTGTGTCGTTTCTGTATCCAATATATCACTTTTCCAATATTTTAGTAGCCCTTGAAGAAGCTCCTCTAATTAATATCATCATTGGATGCGTTTATGAATTTTACTCAAATTTTCAAGCATGTCACTTATGATACAATCCTATTTAAAATTTTCCAGTGAAATGAATAAAACGTTATCATTACTTAATGAGTTGACTGCAACTCTAATCTGCTTCGTGGCTGTAAATACACATGTCGGAAAAAAGCAGTCATTACAAAAGGTCAAGTTTAGAGTTTCTTTTTATAATCTACTTCTGCATTCATTTCATCTGTTTAATTTATGGAATGTGAAAAAGTATACCCTTATCGCATCGGGAAGGAAACGTTAATGCTGAGGCTGAAAAGGTTCATAAAATCAGTATAAAATGCTACTCGAATTACACAGAAATTACTATATATAAACAATATATTTTAGAAGTTTCATCTCCTCTCTCGAAATGTTTAAAATTTAATAATTACATTTATATACTTCAACCTTATATTCATTTTAATCAAAAAGGTTTTTTAAAAACAGAGAAATTATATAGAAAACAAGGGAATAAATGCACTATATCAGAAGTGCAAATAAATTAACAGAATTTGAATTATAATATTTGAATTAGCTCAAAAGAAAGTAATAATTTGTAAAAAGCAATATGTTACTGATATTTGTTTGCTTTAAAAAATTTGGGTTTGATTTTACTAAACTAACAAAGCCTATATTTTAAATTTAGACTTATCTAATGAAACTTATCTATCCAACAGTACTCTACTTCTTACTGAAATGCACTGATCAGCCCCATTATGACCACACCTATACCGTATGAAAGCATTTGTCAAAATGTCATAGGGGGGACGTTACGAATGTGAAATGCTATTTTAACGACTGCTCGGGATACTGGGCATCATAATGTCGATAATGCATGAGAGTAATGGGAAAGGTTGCTGATTTAAGCAACTTTGACAAAGGACAACTGTGATGTCCTAAAGGCTGGAAAAGCATATCTCCGAAATGACATCATTTATGGGACATTTACGAATTGCCTTTGTTAGCACCTATGAAAAATGGTACAAGGACGGTGAACACTAGTAGAATAGCAACATTGTAGATCTAAACTTAATCGAGATATACGAGCGTCGGAGACTTCAGGTTTGGTGTAGACAAACAGACAACTGCCGATAGCTCAACTGACAGCTGTATATATGTAAGCTCAACTTCAAGTATATCTAAGTATTTATCAGTATTATTCTTACCCGTCGGATTTTGCTTAAGTGGGAGCTTCTTCTCATTCAGCTTTTTTAACCCCGTATCATCGACTTTACGATTACAATTTTACGACTTTAATTTGCGATTGATGGACCCTTTATTGGAACATGCAATAATCAAAAATGGTAGCCTAGTAGGATAACTCACGATTTCTTTTACATCAGATGATTGCCGTATCAGGATACTGTGCCTTCAAGACAAAGAGTTGCTCAAAGAATTTACTTCAGGCGAATTCGCATAGGTGTCCTTGGGGCTGTTTGTTCTAGAACATAACACGAGAGCTAGAAGCTATGTGAACATAATTTTTGTCCAGTTACATCATTTCATTGCTTCTCTATTTTCTAGTGAAAATGAAGTGCTTCCCTTGTCACGTGGTCTAAAGTGCGTTTCAGGGGTTTGAGGAACATGCTGATGAACTCTAACTTATATCATGATTTCTTAAATGGTCAAATATTAATCTTATTGAGCGCATCTGAGATTTCATATAGTGTCAGCTCAGAACTCATCAACTATCTTTTCATAAACTACAAGAATTGCATGATCTGTTTGCATCTTTCTGTAGACACCGAAGACTTCTAGAAACTCTGACAAGACCAACTACAGTTGCTTTGTCCGCCGCAGGTGGAGAATTACAGTATTAGGAAGTGGTTATGATGTTGTGGCTGATCAGAGCATAATTTATTCCTCGCGGTAGTTCAAATTAGTAATCGTTAGAAAAGTGACCACATTACAATCAGATAGCTCAAAATTCAATGTAGTATAATGGCGAAATATAAGTGCTTAAATTTAATCGAAATGCATTGATTAAATCTTTGTACTCAGGAATTCTTGCTACAGTTATTCATGCTAATTTGTTATTTAACTATTTGTTGTTAATTAATTTATTTATATTTTTCATGAATTTGCTTTTAGTAAACTGAAAGTAATGAAAAAATCATTGTCTTCTTCGTGACATGGACTTCCGCAGAATCTTTTTCAGTATAGGTTTTACTCAGTGTAGGGATTCCTCAGTGTGGTCTTTTTATCAATACAGGTTTTTATCTATGCGGGCGTTTATCCAGTGCGCTCTCATCCACGGGGATATTTGCCGTTTAGGCGATTATCATTGTGGAGTTTTTATGGTGAACTTTAGTGGCATGCGCTTTCGTCTAGTGGGCTTTTATTTTGTCACCACTTTGGACATACGTAATTCGAGAGCGAAAAGTATTCTTAAATTTTAACACTCTGCTGTATATACATATTTTTCATTTTGACGGAGTCTTCTGTTTATAATTTTTAGGCATTTCATTTGCTTTAAAATAAAAGAAGAAGCAGAAAAGCATGGACAGGCCCGCGGATCATTTCATTGTCTACTGATAGGGAAAAGAGCGGATGATGGATTGAAAACTGTGTCCACATTCCTCCAAAATAAAAATGATTATAGTAAAATTTAGTGATTTCAACACGTTATTTTTTGTAATAGATTTGAAACAACACTGCAATGGGTTTACTGTTAAATATTAAGCATCAGTGAAAGTTTAATTTAACATTCTTAGTGAGAACTCTTATATTAAACGCAACTTCCTACTAAGGACAGTGAAAATTACCTTCATTATTGGTAGTACAAATAATCCATGTATACTTAAATGCACAATAATTAAGCTCTTTCTCAGTGAATATTTCTCTTGGGCATCATCAAAAATTAATTTTACGAAAGTGTTGAGTTAAAAACTTTGTGGTGCTTTAGGTTAACATTCGAATGTACTATTATGAATTTAAACTAAATCATGTGAAGAATGAACACAAAGTTTGCGCTTTTAAGAAGATTTCTTTGCATCGGCTTACATCTCTCTGAAAAAAGTTGTATTAAATACCTAGCGGGGGGGAGGAAATTCCTTTCTTATTTTAGAATAAATAGGTTGATAAAAGTTGGAAAGAAAGGTAGAAACGTGGTTCTAAAAGACATGAAATATATACCCCTCATGGGAATATATCCACTGTATTTCAGCTTAAAAGATCGTTTTAGCTTTACTTTTCGTATGGAATGGGATAAAATCACGTAAACTACCAAAGGAATTTTATGCTTCACTAAAAATAGAAGTTCATGTTTCTTTCTCTTGCAAAACAGACATCTGTTCTTCGAGCGAAATACATAAAATGGCTAACTTCTGAAAATTTAGTATAAATCAAAAGTTAAGAAGGAATGCTGGTAATGGAAAACTTCAGTGAAGGTTAGCATTCTTATTGTTGATAAACACGAATAATTTAATAGCCTGTAAATGTTTGTTTTCAGTCTTTTATATCTCTTATATGTTGATGAAAGTTGACGAAATAATTAAATCTCTTTTTAATTTTTGCTTTTCCTTGATGTATGATGTAACAATTTATGCTGGAAGGTTTAATCGAAATTTCTTTATTTTAAAGTTTAACGCCATACAAAGCACCAAAAAAAATTTTTTTTCAAAATACAAAAGTCAATAAACTATCTAATTCAGATATAATGGTATATTTACAAATATATTTACAAATATATTTAGATATATTTACAAATAGCACAATTTACAAATATATTTAGGTATATTTACAAATATCACAATACAGTGTTTGTTCTCAAGCAAGTCTCTTTCTTTCAAATACCAAGAATATTTGACAAAATACTATTAAACACGCCAGCGGGAGCTGTTTGCGCAGACGATAATTGCGGTAGCACGTTGCTGCAACACTGCATGACGCTTTTTTTCTATGAAAAGACAAGTTACCTGGTGGCATTCACAAAGTTAGAATAGATAAAAATCCCTTGAAATAAAAATTATATCGAAATAAATTACTTCTGCTTACTTCCTAAATTAAGCTTAAATTTAATTTTGTTATTCTGTGATTAAATCGTGGAAACCATTAACTCCTAAAATATAGACTTTAGAAATGGACTTTCGACCATAAACTTTCTCAAAATAATAGAGAGTATCTTATGATAGCCTTTCCGATGTCTTGGATAGGAAAATTCTGTAAATATTGCAAATCGCCCGGTTAATAAAACATTCAGTTAAGAAACATACAGTTAATAAATCATTCACTACTCATGAATGATTTATTAACTGTATGTTTCCTAACTGAATGTTTGTTTATTAACAGTTAAAATTCAAAATGTTCCATACATCAACCTCAAAGTTCATGAAGATATAAAAAAAACATTTGCTCACCTAGAGGACATTTTAACGCATGTTTTCGGCCGAAAGTTAATATTCAATAAAATTTCCTTTAAAGTTTACGCAGTTACAGATTCCGTACTCAGTAATACAGCCCTAATTTTTAAACATGTTAAGTTAACAGAAAAGTTATTAATAACGAAAATTTCTGGTAATTTTATCTGAAAAGGTCCAAATTATTCTGCAAAATTTATTAAAAATAATGAACATTTAATTAATTTGTAAGTTTTCATACTCTAATTATACGTAATCTATACTGAGTAACATTAGACTGCTAAAGGACTTGTCATTCCGTAGTAAATTAGTATTACAACATAAATTGATCATATAACTAAAGCGCCACTTCATGCAGCCTAATAACACAATAGAATTTCGTATTTACAAATCAAATATTAAAGACTAACTCCTACTAACAACGCGCCTTCCGAAGTGCCTATAAGCCGAAATTTAATTCACCAGCAAGCACTCCTGCAGAAGGTCACAGAATCAAAGTTGTCAAACCTCTCTTCTTAATCTTAAATTTTCATTCGCTGCTTAAATTCACTTGATTTGAAAATTTTAATTCAGTAAATGAAACAGCAAAAACGTAAGAGGGTTTTAACATGAAAAATCTGATGTGTACACCATATGACTTACTTGTACGGAATATTAAATTATACGCAATTTTCCTACATTTCATTTAAACATATTGAGTTAACAGTTAACGAATTTTTAAATACATCTACTTAAATAGTCGATACCGCATAATCCACAATAGAATAAAGTTCACTTTCGGCGCTAGGCTCACTTAACAGCGTTACTCTCATTCAATTTATAAGTCAGAGTGCGCAAACATTATAGCATCTGAAGAATTACCACAAGTTCTATTCAAATACTATAATAAATCTAAAACGATGTATGAAAGAAATTAAACAAATAAAAAAGAAACAGCTTTTCACAGGCGATTCAGCGCCGCTTAGAAAAACGTAAAACACCAAGCACATTTAAAACAATTACAAAGCAATTTTTACAGTTAAAATTACATTTTGTACGCAAAAACAATCTAATAACTTAAATGATAATTCCAGAATGAATTAAGCATAATTTAATTCTCAATAATAAATGAAGACGTTACTTTGTTGTTGCGAAGCTTAGTTTCTCTAGATTGGCAACAAATCCACTATTCTGCTAAGTAGAAAATGTAAACAAGTATGTCCGCTATCATAACCAAAAATTAGGCTTAGCCGCACTTAAAAAACTTTTAAATTGTTGATAATTCCACAATTATTGCATTCAGGTTAACTAAAAGCATAAATCGTAATCGAAAGATAAGAACAACATAATTCAATCATTTTTAAAGCAAAAAATGCAAAATTTATAAACATATAAGAACAAAGAAACTGGGTTCACTGAGCCGAGTAACAGAATGGATATATATATACATATATTTATATACTTTTGGTGCTGCCGATTGCAACCAAAATACGAGGTGCACATCTACATGTTATAGCAGTCCTATATACAAAATTTCAGCGTTCTGAGGCTAGTTCTTTTTGAGTTATGCAAGATACACACATACATACGTACGCACAGATGCTACGAAAAAATCGCTTCAAAATCTATTTTAAATCACTTTTACAATTTTATTGGGGAAAAAGAGTCCATTATTCTGTCCTTACGTTTAGATATTATGCAAAACCATCGTTAAATTACACTCGGTAGAGGTCAAAATGTATATTTTCGTTGAAATATGAGTCTCGAAATTTTTCGCGATAACAATACTTCCTTTTTACTTCGTACAAGGAAGTAAAAATAAATAGCTTATTAAAATAAACCTTGTAGAAATTATTAAAGAAGTAGATTTTGTATTTAATACTCTTCTTTCTTCTAATACTGAAACTATTTTCACAAAATTCTGTACCTTATTTTAAGAAAACGTTAACAAGCGTTCATCTGGAATCAATAATTAAGGAAATAAAGCTCCCTGGAATTTATATTGAAAACTTTATATAATTTCTTTTACATACAGTATCGACTGTAGAGGCTATAAAATAAGACGAAATAAGTTTAACTGTTGTTATCATTAGCCATCCTAAATCGCAAATTTTTCACACAATAAGCTTCAAGAATAATCACTGAGAGATGCATTTGCGCCTGCGTTGGTCATACATCTTGAATACCATTGGTAGTAGAAAAATTTAATCTAACTCCCTTCTTTTTTTTTTGGCATTTTTCTTATTAATGGAGTGCCAAATGAGCCATATATAGTAAGTAACCCGTTCATATCGCGCATGAATACCTGCGTAATGCTGAATCTTCACAATCCCAAGGCTGTATGCGATGTCGAATTGCAATTCAGATTCAAAGCAAATCGCTATGTACACATAAAAATCTGTTTTCACTTAAAACAAGATCAAAGAATTGCATTAATTGAGCATCGCGGACAGCTTCGACATGACAAACATTACATACACACATACATATATATAATATATATTTATTATATATACATATAATTACAAAACATTTTTTTAAAAAACAAAATATAAACATGCCTAGCATTTTCGTGCATAAACTGCTGCAAAATGACCATTAAAGCCATAAAGTAAAAAATTCAGAACTAATTTTTCCCAAAGACAAAATTGAAATTCATAATTAATAAATTTCAGATAATCCATTAAATGTTGCAAAGAATGTAAAAAAATGTTAAAACCAAAACTTTTCAAACAAGCAATACTCCATTTAAAAAAAGTAATGAAATGTAAAGAAAAATTAAGAAAAACTGATGAGGAATTCAATCAACTTCATTGCCACTTCATCAGGGAAAAGGAACATTGAAATCTCTCTTCTACAAAACTCCTTGCTTTTCTGTATCCAGAATTAGCCGATGAACCATTTGATGTATTTTAATTATAATAGCTCATCCGAAAATTCCGGCCCTTCCCCAAAGTAAGGAAAAAACAAAGTAAACTCTAATTAGAATCTTGAACTTTAAATAAAGAGAATTCTGTTTTATTTGAAGAATTGAAAACGAAAGTGAAAAAAAAATACTTCTTTGAATTCTAAATTTTGAGTCTTTAAACATGTAGCAAATAACCCAAAGAATTTAAAATGTCATAAAACTTAGGCGAAAAGACTTAATTAAAATTCACAAGACGTAATTAAAAACTTCGAGCACATTCAATAGACTTCAATCGAAACTAATAATAACGTTATAGTAGCGACTTACAGGTTTGCCATCTTGGCTTCATTGGTTAAATTAAAAAACCTTGGCGAGAAAATAATCGCTGAAAAGGCTAAAATTTAGATCAAAAGATGGCATTTTGAAATAAAAAAAAACTTCTAAATACTTCAAAGAAAGCTTTAATTTTTGGCAAAGAAAAAAAGATTAGTTTATTAATTGAATTAAATTTAAATAAATTCTGACTCTTTTAAAACAAAAATTGGAATAAAGGAAATCATTCAGTATAAAACTTTAATTAAATTTTAAAATCAATTATTCTTTAAAAATTATATTAAAAAAGGTGCCCAAATAGTGGAAAAATTTTTAATAAGGTTTTGTATATAAATGTAGAAAAATCCATAAAGTTGAATTTCAGTTATTTTTTTAATTGTTACTTAAAATTA
>KK118338.1:198876-213318 GCA_000611955.2 Stegodyphus mimosarum | reverse complement strand
AATCTAAGAATTTCTGGAATGAGATCTACGTTTCTCCTATATCATTTTTCTTTTCAGTAGTTTCACGAGAAGACTATTTGGGATTTGAAATATTTTCCTCTCCATAAAAACACTATTGTCACGAACATCCATATCAAGCTCAGAATTCGAATTTCAACCCTTCTGCATTGAAACAACTTTTGCTGATTATTATAGAGATCTTGCCATATAGTTTAAACTAGAAACCTATCTGGTAAAACAAAAATGAGCTATTCAGAATTTTCAGCAATCCCAGATCCATCTGCTGGTCGATAAAATGTTAAGAAATAGCTGATTTTCTGTGCATCATTTGAAAGTTTTGTGTCCTTTTTTTTCTCCAGCAGTACTATATATTTCTGCATAGTATGAGAAAAAGCGAGCATAACACAAATGACATTCAAAACATTCTTATTTATACCTTTAGAATAAGACTAAAGATTTTACTTAGAAATGAAGAAAAAGCGAATATCTGGAAAATAAAATATATATGTTTGTATTCTTCATATACTTATGAATGATTGAACAATTAACGGAAAATTTCCTTTCTCGTTACTACAGTCTGTCATGCCAAAATTATACTTTTTACAGTCTATGTGCACCAGATGGAGCCATTTGAAACAGCTGTTCTGTAACGGGTCGTGACCAATCAATTTCTCTCAGCGTCGCAAAAGATGATGCAAAAGTAAATAAAGAGATAACAAGCTTTGTGTCAACATTCCTCTATTGGATGGAATGTTTTCCTTCAGCATTATTTTTTGGTCTTGTGGAAGATATTATTTCGTTGCGTCAGTCTTATAGGAGCTGTATCTTATGACAAAAAGCTTTCCGTAAAAATATTATTAATAGCATTTTAAATAATTTAACAACGAATAAGGAATTTCCGTGACCATGAATAAATAAATTTAAGATTTCGTTGGAATGGCATCTATTTTGTCTGGGAAGCATGGTGAATTTTTTTTTAGTATTACTCCATGGATTAAATGGCAATCCTTCTTTTGCTGTCTAACTAATTCTGTGAACCAAAATATCTTGCTTAGACTAAGCTCTTTCTTAAACAATTTAATTTTGCATAGTTCTTAAAATAAATAACTAAATAAACTTCTTTCGTGCAATTGATTACTATGCGCAAAAGCGCAAATCCTGAGTTAACTCAGTGTCCCAAAGAAATGAATAAAGAATTTGCATTTGGAAATAGAATATCTCTTGCGTTGTACACTTAGTTGTTTGAAGTAATTCATTTACACTTAGTTAATAATAATTCACTTAGTTATTTAAAATAATTAAAGTTCTAAAATGTATAGTAGTTAATTATCAAATTTCATTATCGAAAAGTTTTAGAATCTATTAAACTTTTCGAAGCTGAAAAAACAAAAAATCCTCAACAGCCTCGCGAGGATTCGAAATGCAGATCTTCCTACTGCTAGCCGGACATGCTACCAATTATATGTCGAAGATATGCAGATGGATAGGCAACAGCTCCTTCCAAAATCTTAATATCTCAGTATATCGCCAAATTATACGCTGTAGAGCAGTTAATGTCTAATTTAACTTAAAAGATACATAAACTAAGAAGATTGCATGACCGATGATAATTTACAGCTGTCAGATTCCTAAATTTTGTAACAAGTAAGAAAGTTTCCCTTCTTGGTAATAATGTATGGATAAACTTGTAAAAACCATTAGGTGTTCTCTTTTTTTTCTTTTTTCCAAACAGGAGACATGAAAAATATGCCAGGACTCGAAGTCCGAACCTTCTTATTACTAGCCGGACGTGCTTTTCTGTTACATCACGAAGGCACGCACATCTTCCCTACTTATAGGGCGGCAGAGGCGGCCGAGACGCAATTGCCAGTCTTTATGGTGACGAAATTGTGGTCCAACAACTTTTTACTTCCTTCTGCGACGTAAAGGAAGTACTGAAATTTCGAAAAATTTCGGGTGTCGTATTTCAACGGAATATCCATTTCGTCCGCTTTCTAATCCGTTTGAAGGATCTATATACAAACACCGTACATATTAATACACACTGCGGACAGAATAAAAGACTCTTTTTTTCAAAATTGATTGTAAAATGGATTTAAAATAAAGTCAGAAGGGAACTTTTCGATATTGTCTGTACGTACGCGTCTGTATGTATGCGTGTATTTGCGTATCTTAAAAACGATTAGGCGTAGAAAGCTGAAATTTTGTATATGGGACAGCTATAACATTTGGTTGAGTAGCTTCCTTTTGTGCTGTAATCGGCAGCACCGAACGAATATATATATACACCCACTCTGTTATTTTTTATTCATATATCTATCGGCAAAGAGCACATTTTTTGTTCTCAAAGTGATTGAATTATGTTGCTCTTAAGGTTTAGGTTAAGGTTAAGCTTAACCTAAGCTCCGCTTAAGGTTTTTATGCCTTCAGTTAATCTACATGCAACAGGCGTAGAATTATCAGCAATTTAAAATGGTACGTGACGCTAGGCCTAACGTGTTGGCTATTAGTTTGCATATGAAAATCTTAGTAAAAAAGTCAATTAAGACAGTTGTTGTACCAGCTTAAGTGTCTCTCTGCCCAGTTGCATCGTAAATTAGCTTTAAAATTTTGTGCAACAAAAATTTACCTTTCTGCCCGTTGGTCGAATTGCCTTCCCTCCGTAAAAACTCTAATTTTAATTTCAAAAATTGTTTTTAACTGCATTTGGTGTTTTAAAATTTTCTGTGTTTCACAGTTTTTAATAAAGATTTTTTAATTTTTATGGATTTTTGCCTGTGCTTCCTTTCCTTGACTATGTACTCCATTTGTGCTTCATTAACAGTGAGTCACAAGCTTACCATCTTTCATAAGAAAGATGGCTTCTTCCGCGAAATCTGACTCATCTGATGTTTCCACCCTTATCAATCTCCTGTATGTTTACATGCGTCAAGTCTGGGATTTCATCAAAAAAAGTAGTTCCTGAAGTTTTTTCTTCGGATAAGAAGATGATAATAAGATCACATTATCTCTCAAAATCCTGACTATTTCCAATTTGCCTTCCGGGTTAGGAAATTTTAAGACCCATTTGCCCTGAAGCTTCTGGAAAGCAATATTCGCATTTAGCCGACTAACTAAGCTTTCTTCCTCTTCAAACTGGACAGCAAAATCTTTGATGAATGAATGTGTTGCAGTATAATGTAATCCTAAGAATGCTGCTAACTTCTTCGCTGTGGCATATGGTGGATAATATTTGATTGCAACCTTTTTTGAGTCATATGTTTCTATTTGTCTTTGTGTAGTTTACCTCTTATTTTGTTATTTTAATAATGAAGCTCTTTGGGTGCTAATTCATATTTTGATCCATTTATTTTGGTCTCGCTTCTTGTAGTAGTGAAAGAACAACTCGTAGGTCTTACCTGTGCTCATTGACTGTATTATTGGTTATTATGATGCCGTCTAAAATATTAACGTAGATTTCCCTAGCAAGAGCCGGTAATGTCTTTTGCTCTTTGGAACTTAGGAGGAACTTCATAGACTGTGAACAGCAATAAAGCATAAAAATCCAATTTGCTGTTGAACGCTGTCTTCTTCACATCTTTGTTTTTTATGGTTGTTTGGAAATACCCAGGAATTAAATCGAAAGGTCTCATATATTTAGTTGACCTTTTTGAGTTATTACTTCACTTATCGGCAAGTAATAAACTGGATATCCCCTTATGTTATTGAAATTCCCAAAGTCTTTATAACCTGTGTGCGCGATGGAAGGTGCAAATTATTTTTCTTGCAACACAAAAGCTCACAGGATTTGCATATGGACTATTAGTAGTAATTCTGATTCTATTCCCAAATATTTCATAATCTCATGCGTGATTACATTCGTCAAGTATGAGATTTCTTTAAAAAAAGCAGTTCCTGAAATTCTTTCTTCTGATAAGAAGATGATAATAAGATCACATTACCCTTTAGAAAATCAGTTCTGCCAAAAACACACTACAATATGATGTCCAATAATGCCATCGAGTAAATTCTGTTCTGTGTTACCTGCATATGAAGCAGTTTCATATTCCTTAATAACACTGTATTCAGCTGTTTTTAAGAGGATTTCTCCTCATGCCTGAGTGACTGCCCTCACTCAACTCATCACCCTCTCCTAGTTTAAACATCTCGCTTTATTTTCTCTGACACCCGCTTTTCCTTAAGTCTGAACACTTTGCTTTACACACACCCTTGGTGATCGCCACCTTTACTATCCAAACCATTTTTCACCTTTCAACATTCAGAATTTCTACCTCTGAACCTTCCGTTATCTCCCCATTAAATCTTTTTACTCTATTTACAGCCCAACGAGCTTATTCCGTCTCTGTAACTATCAGCAACTCTAACAGCACATTTTTTCTAGACAAACCTGTAACTTCACTGATAGCTCGAAAATCTCTAAAATATTCAATTTTATTAACTCAGTAAAGTTTTATCTTTGAGGCAACAGTTTGAGGAACAGCCTGCTATGCTTCAAAAATTTAAACTTATTATCTAGCTTCCTTCCATACAGCTATTTTACAATGTCACCTTGCCTCAGGACAATCGACGTTAAATAATTCCCTACTATTTGATATTTTCCATATATTATAAGGTAAAAGACTTAATAAATGCATCTTCCTGCCGTGCTCACCTAATAAACTTGAGTACACGTTATTTGGTATAAGTTCAGTTCCTGCTTTTTTTCTTTAGTGAGGAGGAAGCTACACAGACCTTCTAACCGGGTGCAGAAGATGATTCTCCATCCGTCTGCTAAACTTAACACCGTATTTCTCTCATCGAATTAATATTAGGTTTCACAGATGTTCGCATAGTATCTACCAGATATCCAAAGCATTCAATGGAACAGTGGCTATGCCATGCTATTTTCTCCCGACACACTGCAATAGGGACATTGGGTACCAAAGTATGGTTACATCGTAAAAATCCTAACTAACCTAGTTAGTAACCGTAGATAACTCTTAAGCAACATTTTGTACATTTGACATTTCAGCTAGAATTATTACAACCAATGTAAATCCGAAATAAATTTATTCGTTAAAGCGTGGAACTGGAGATCACGCAAACCAAAAGAATAAGAGGAACAAAACTCCTCTAAGTTATGGGTGTACAAGTACGTTTAAGCAAAGTGCATGTTAAATGAAATATGGAATACAAAATTAGCAAAGCCTACTCTAAACACCACACCGTCTTTCTGTGACTAATCACTCGCTAAGTATTCTCGGCAAGTAAGACTTTGATGGTAAGTTAATTTTGTAAATTTTTAAATGTATAACATGATTAATATTCTGTAATTGGAAGGGCTATATTATTTATTTATTTTTTAAATTGGAACCAAGAATTTACGATCAGTACTATCAGTTATTCGAAACATACTTGTTCGTGCAAACTTTTTGAAACATTCCGTATACACTTGCAATGAAAGAATATACTTGATTTCAAATTTCATTTATTCTGTGTTTCCGCCTTTATTGTGACTCTGTTTTTTGTGTCTATACGTTTCAGATCCCGACAATAGCCGCAGCTGATTTGATACAGCAAAGATGCGAATTTTTCACGAAACATTTTGCAAAAGTAACGCCTTGAAGATTTCAACTTAAATACATTGAAAATAAACTTCATTTTTTTAAATATAATATTTTCAATCTGGTATACCTTCTTACATTTATTTGCATCAAGCATACTTTCAACACATCATTTAAAGTTGAACCCACCAGCGGTCGAGCGGTGTATAACACAATTTTAAGTGTATAACATGATAAATATAATGTAATTGGAAGGGCTATATTATTTATTCATTTCTTAAATTGGAACCAAGAATTTGCGTTCAGTACGATCAGTCATTCGAAACATATTTGTTCGTGCAAGCTTTTTTTAAACATTCCGTATATACTTACAGTGGTGGCCAAAATTGTGGACACTTTTGGAAATTTTTATGTTTTTGAACTTTGTATGCTTATAGAAAACGTTACGTTTTACAAAATGCAAACTTGTATATATCATTTTAAAGAGAATTTATTACTGAATTCAATACAAAACACAAAATTCAATTATTTGCAATACAAAAAAAGTTAAACGATAATAGTTATCGATATACATTAGATAGTGATGATTGCAGTGAGTTATCAGTACTTAGTAGGGTACCCTTTATTTTTGATTACAGCTTCACATCGACGTTTCATTGAGCTGACAAGAGTTTTAAGCTCTTCTTTCGTTATTACATGATGCCAGGAAACAATTATAGCCTCAATTAGTTCCCTTTTATTTGATGGGCGCCTCATTCGGACAAGAGTTTTCAAACGGTGCCACAAATTTTCGATAGGATTGAGGTCAGGACTGTTTCCTGGCCATGACAACAATTTAATGCTCTTTGTACGAAACCACTCTTTCGATATTTTGGCCGTGTGGCAAGGAGCAGAATCCTGCTGAAAAATAAACGAAGCATTGTGGGGAAAGAGATCTCTGATGGAAGGTAGAAGTTTTTGTTCTAGAATAGTGTCAACGTATTTTCTGGCATTCAGTGTCCCATCGATGACATGAAGGTGACCAATACCATCTGCTGACATGCATGACCAAATCATAACACTAACTGGGTTCTTCACAGTTGCTTGAATGCAGTCAGGATGTAGCTCTTCTCCTATTCTACGTCTTACATATTTTCGCCCATCACTACCGAATAACGATATCTTAGTTTCATCACTCCACATAACTTGTGACCACTGATCATTTGTCCAATTAATGTGTTCCTTTGCCCACTGTAGTCTTTTTTTTTCGTTGCTGAAAATTAAGATAAGGCTTTTTTCGTGGAATTTTACCTCTCAGTCCAACATCTGTTAATCTTCTCCTGATTGTTCTTGAACTGACAGAAACACCAGCATCATTCAGATCACTTCTGATGGCCGCTGACGACATTTTTCTATCTTGGAGACATAGTCTTTTTATTCTTCTGTCATCAATACATGTGGTGCACCTTTTTCGGCCTTTCCGTTCTTTGTTTTTTATTGAATTTGTTTCCTGATATCGTAAACAAAACTTTCGGACTCCAGATGTAGTCACTGAACCACCCACCTGTCTTGCAATTTCAGCATAGGAAAGACCACTTTCTCGTAACACAATAATATTACATGTCTTTCTAGGTGTCCAATCTACTCTTTTATTTGATGTCATTGCTTTTTGACTAAATATTAAATGTTTTACAAAAATTCCTATTTGTAATTGCAGTGTATAAGAAACAAGTCCTCCTTCTACTGAACAAAGCAAAATAATGAATCGTTTCAAGTGTAAATATGATGTCAGCTTCTACTGACAGTTACTAACATTTGATTGGTTCTCAGAACAAGAACAGTGATTGGCCAGGAAAGCTAAACATTACAAACCACTTCATAACTGTGTTTTTTATTTATATTAAAGTACATATAACTTTTTTTGTATTCCAAATAATTGAATTTTGTGTTTTGTATTGAATTCAGTAAGAAATTCTCTTTAAAATGATATATACAAGTTTGCATTTTGCGAAACGTAACATTTTCTATAAGCATACAAAGTTCAAAAGCATAAAAATTTCCAAAAGTGTCCACAATTTTGGCCACCACTGTACAATGAACGAATATACTTGATTTCAAATTTCATGTATTCTGTGTTTCCGCCTTTATTGTGACTCTGTTTTTGTGTTTATACGTTTCAGATCACGACAATAGCCGCAGCTGATTTCATAGAGCAATGTATGAATTCAGTTCACTCTGAATGAAGACTCTGAACACTAGTAGTTCGAACCTGGCAAAGAACCTCTATGTAAAGAAGGAAAGGCTCCATAGACGTAATGTAAACCACTTTGTCTGCAACGCCGCTACAAAGAAAAGGGAACATTCGCCAAGGGATTTGGCGTCGGAATCTGTTGGCGAGAATTTCGCCTCTGTGATGTGCCGGTTCTTTGGTACCTAGCCGACATTTTCCCCTTCCGCGACGTGTATAGGAAATTGAGGAACACGGGTTAAGATGAATCGTTCTTTGACTTGTCGCGATAATTTAAACTCGGAAATGATGAAATATTAGGTGAAGTTTCACTTTCACTGGCTGTTGAACTTCCATTGTCCATATCGCTACAAGAAACCAAAGGACCTATTCTTTGTTTAAACTCTTACTAAACGTAACGGTCGAACCTGTCCAAACCAACTTCGACATTCAGCTTCGAGCTTTAGCGCTTTTTGGCGACAGATGTTTCACGCATGCGCAGTTGTTTCCCTTTTCGTTGGAAGGGAGCCACTTCTGCTTCTGCGAAGTTTTCCTTCTTAACAGTACATATTCTTTGAACCTGGTATGGAAACTCGGGAACGGGACGGCTGCATGGGCGCTTTGAAGGCTTTTTCAAGCGTGTGCAAGAGCCAGTTTCTTTGAAAAATTAATCCACGAAGAATCCCTCCCCATAGAAGATAGCACCTGAGTTACATTGTCCTAATCAATTAAACTAAGCATTCAAAGTTGCTCACAATATTTATTCTTGAAAAACTTCTTTATAAAAAGGTTTTATTTAAATAATTCCTCTTTGTTTTAAAATATCTTAATTACACCCTTTTTTATAAAAATAGTCTTCCCAAAAATCTGTAAATTTAAATTATTGTTCAACAGTTTTCCCACTTTCCATTACATTCCAGCAGGCAGAACAGGTTTTTGCAAAACTTCGTGTTAAAAATTAAAAATAACACAAAGAACAAGATTTTTCTGTTGGTCTATATTTTAAACTTTTCTTCCTCATGTTACAGAAGGGAAAATTTATCAGTGTTCATTTCGCGAGTTCATTCTTAAGTTTAGGTAGACTCTCAGTATCTTAAATACTTCGATAGCAATCTATTGCTTTTCGCAACGAAAAAGGAAAGTCGACTGTAATAACAAAGCATATTACATACCATATATTACGGCTGGATTTACACAAGGACAGAAAGGGAATAGCCCTCCGGTCTTCGTTTTCAGGAGGGTCTCCATGTTGTTATCGAGTATTTAAAACATGTAATCTGTTACGATTATTTTTCCTTCTAATTCTAGGTTTCAAAAATATTATCAAAATGAAAGCAGAAACAATATTTTAGAATTCATAATTTAGTTTTCCTTTAAAAAAAACCAGACACTGGCCCATTTGCCTGCTCTCTGACTTTGAAGACATATAGTTAGGTTAGTGCTTTTTTATGATTTTTAAAATAATAATGACATATTTCTTTTATATGATGAAAAAACGGTCAGAAGAAATAGGTTCTTCCTTCATGGAGAGGGGGGTGTTATTAATTTTGCACTTATGTGCTTAATTATGTAATTCAAACCAATGATATATACTACATATACTACTATAAACATAGAGCGCGGGGTAAGAATTCGAAAGATTATTTCTTCAGACCTCTACTTTGATAGATAGATAGGTAGTGGAGTAATTATACTGAGTCTCTACTACATAACAGTAGTACTTCCCAATAACCTGAGAGAAATCCCGAAGGACATGGCATTGAAGAGAAATCAAGTAGATTCTACTGTGATAGGTCATAGGTCATAGGTCATCTTCCTAAATCATGAGTGTTCGATCCGAAGATCTTTACTCATCCATAATCTCTTTTAACAATCCTAGAATGAAGTGAAAACTTGTCTAATCCGATAAAAGGAAAAACATCTGCACTTTAGTGCTGGAAACTTCCGGAACGGCGTATCTAACTCAGGCATATCTTGTGACGAAACGATAGCTATCTCATGGCGGAAAACAGAATCCAAGCTTTCTCTAGATAATATCCGGTGATAGCATTTCTTGGATAGCATTTCGAATGGCAGGCATATTAGTTGCAGCGTCCAATCGTAAGTTCAAGACGAAATTTGCAAAGTCCAATAGCATATTAACATACAAGTAACATACTAACTCAAAAAATGAAATTTGAAAAGAAATATTCAATTAAAAAATATACTATATACAGTATTTACATTATTTACATTCACCACTGTACATTATGATGTATTGTCCGTGGCCTTTTACATCTTTGTATTATAGTATAATCATAATCTCCAATCGATCTGACTGCGTTATTACTATGTTTATCACAATTCGAGAAGAAGTTATGTGAAGCTACCAGTATTTCAGAGTCCAGCGGCTTTATTTTCAAACTATTGTGTATTGTAGAGTTTCTAACAAACCAAGGCGCATCCGTAATAATACGCAAATACTTATTTTGGAGCCTTTGCAGAGCTTGTCTATTTGTTCTTGATGTAGCTGCCCATACCGGAGCTGCATATAACAAAATAGGCCGGATTGCTTGCAAATATAATATCTTTTTTGTATTTAAGTTTAACTTGGATTGTCGACCGAGCAGCGGGTAGATAGACATAAAAGCCTTTCTTGCCTTTTCTTTTATGTAATTTACATGAGGAGTAAATAATAATTTTTCGTCCAGAATTACGCCTAAGTACTTTACTGTATCAGAACTTGGAACTGGGTTGTCGTCGATTTTTATGCTTGTTACATATTTTCTATTGTATCTGAAGTTTACGACTTGCGATTTATTTGGGTTGATTTTAATTTTCCATGCCTTAAAGTATTCATTGATTAGGTTAATTGCCCTTTGTAATTTTTCTACTGCTTTATTTGGATTTATAGAACTGCAGAGAATAGCCGTATCATCGGCATAGCAGGCTAAAGTAGCGTCTGGAGGCTCCGGGATATCATTTATGTAAATACAAAATAATGTCGGTGAAATAAGGCTTCCTTGCGGTAAACCCGCTGATATGCCACTTGTGCAGGAAAGCGTATCTTTGATTTTTACCTGAAAAGTTCTATTCTCTAAATAACGAGCTATTAATGCAATAAGATAGGGCGGAAAATTGTAGTTCATCATTTTAATTAAGAGGCCCGCATGCCAAATTTTATCAAAGGCCTTTTCTATGTCTAGAAATAAGGCTGCAACCGATTCCTTTTTATTAAGATGTGAAGCAATTTTTTCAGTGAGTCTTGCAACTTGCTGTGTCGTAGAATGTCCAGTACGAAAGCCAAATTGAAAATTTTTGAAAATATTATTATTGTGAATATGTTCTTTTAGTCTTGAGATAATAACCTTTTCAAACAACTTCGCCAGCGCAGGCAGTAAACTAATCGGCCGGTATCCGCAGGTTCGTGTTCCGTCTTTGCCAGGTTTTTTGATAACTGTTATTATTGCGTGTTTCCAGATTGAAGGGAAATAATTTCTCCTGAGGCAGGCATTAAAAATTTTAGTAATAACTATAATGGCTTTTCTATCTAATAGTTTAATGGCTTTATTTCCTATTCCATCATACCCCGCTGCCTTTCTCGGGTTCAAATCTTTTATATGGTTTTTCACTTCATTTGGCGTAACCAGAGGACTGTTTCCTGGAATATTATTAGTAATAAAGTTCTGTACGTGATTAAAAATATTAATATCATTAGGGTGATCAAAAGGATTTACGGTAAATTGTTCTTCATAATCCTTTGCAAAAGTGTTCGCTATATCTTCCGCGTTATGATAAATACTATTATTATCTTTGATAGGGCCTATTATATTTTCTTCTCTTCGGAGGGCTTTGCTAATTTTCCAAACGGTGGCGTCCTTGTGAGATAAATTCTCTACAAAGTTTTCCCAAGCTTCTGATCTGTAATTCATCATCATAGTCTTGAGTTCTCTCGCACAGCGATTGAAGTTACTTTTATCTGTCGGGCTATTAGTTCTTTGAGCAATTTTTCTGAGTCTGTTTTTCTCTCGAATTTTCAGCCTAATAAAATTAGGCAGAGTGAGTTTCTCCTGGTTTGTAGCTGAATGCGCATTCTTCATCGCAAAGTGAATTTTGTTATTAAGTTTATTTATTTCTGTGTCGATATCCTCTATAGTATTTAGTGTCGTGGCCGTTTCTACACTGTTGTTAATAATATCTCGATATTTATTCCAGTTTATGTTGGTTTTAAGTGGAGGCAATCCATGTTTTAATCCGTATAAAGTAAATAATACAGGTAAATGGTCAGACATTAAATCATTTTCAACTTGTAGTAATGGTTGCTGCTTAATATCAATAGTGATCATTATATCTAGAATGTCCGAGTTTCGGTATGCGGAAGGAACATAGGTATGATCTATTGGTGCAAATAAATGCAAATTATTGTTATTTATATAATTTCCAAGCGTGACTCCGTCCTGATTGTTAACACGACAATTCCATAATGTGTTTTTACAATTTAGATCCCCCGCGATTATCGTGGGGTAGCCAAGTTGCACTATTGCGTCGAGATCTGCAGTATCCAGGTGCCTTGAGGGAGGTTTATATACCGAAATTAACAAAATATTTTGTCCGTTGCTGTTTAAAATGCATGCGCATGCTTCTATGCTATTTAGTGTAGGTAGAATAAATTGACAGCATTTAAGATATCGACGAGTGGCTATCGCGGTGCCTCCACCACGATTATGCATTCTATCCGATCTAAAAATGTCGAAATTAGCAAGTTTGAAAGAGTCCGTAATTTTTAAATGTGTTTCATTTAATAGTAGTATATCTAAGCTGTGCTTGTTGATAAAGTCCTTCAACTCAGTAATTTGGTGTTTGACTCCGTTACAGTTGAAATATACAAATTTTGCATAATTAATATGCCTGCCATTCCGTGCCATATTCGAGATATTGTGATTATTCATAACTATAATTATCGAACATCTTAATTGCCGTTAAGGCGACGTCTAACTTGCTCATTTGCGAGCTTGCATCTTTAAACTGTTGATATAGACTGTACATATTTTTAATAAAAGAATTAAAACTTTCTATATCATTGCAATTATTTTCGGAGGATTTTGGCCTCGTCTTATAATTAACTCTTTCACTTTTGTTAAAATTATTGGGTTTCGCTGCAGCGACTGCTGCGTACGATTTTCCTGTGTTTATCTCTTGCAGTTTGCTATTAGTTTTCTTACTTAATGTATCTGATTCATTACTGGAAGTTGCTGTATCGTTTTTGTTGCTAACCGTGATTTTCTTATTTTCAAAATGCTTGCGCGTATGTTTAAGATTGCCTGGTCTCTTAGGACAAAGCTCACTACATGCAGGATGATCCCCATTACATAATACGCACTTAGCAGAGTATTCGTCTTTATTTTTGTACGGGCAATCATGCGAGCGATGTGCTTCTGTGCATCTGACACAGCGCGGCTCATTATGGCATGCCGATTGAGTGTGCCCGTACCTCTGACAATTGAAACATTGTGTAGGTCCGGGCCTTCCTCGGTATGCTTTTACATTAATTTTGTGGTCAAATAAATACCTGATTTCCCATATCTTCTTCCCCTCGTCTGTACGGGGGGTTTCCGCATAAAAAATGGGAAGCTGTGTTGCAATGCCGTCGCGCATACGCGTGATCGGTTTAACTTTGATTACAGGAATTTTATTTATTTCTAATTCCTCCTTGATCTCATCTGCTTCATAATCGGTAGTTAATCCCTTTATTACTACCCTGTTACATTTGTCAGAATTTAACATGAACGTGTGAAATGGTATCCCTTCGCTTTCCAACTTTTGTTGAACTTTCCTATAATCATCGACAGTATTCAGTTTAATTACTGAATTTCCTGCCTCATTTTTTATTTCAAGTTTTTCTATAAGTAATCTTTCTTTAAGATCTTTCCTAAAGTCCTTCATATTAATAGCTTTAGTAATAACCAAGGGGGGAATTTTACCCGCGAATTTTTTAGGTTGCGAGAACGTTGGCGGTGGCGGTGCCGAATCGTCGTCCATTTTGTTTGCGCCAAGATTTTCTTCCTGCAGTGCGTTGAATTGATTTGTAGCCTTAAGCGGCGGATATTCGTCTTCGTCTGAGTTTGTTCTTTTACGTGCTCGTTTTGAAGTTGGAGCATTTTGCCATTCCGTATTTACTTTAGCGGGAACGATAGGAGGCTGACTCGTTATAGCTTTCGCTAACATTTCCATGCCATCTTCTCTATAAAGAATAGCCATATTCTTTTCATGTTCAGCGAGGAGCGCGTTCATCATTCTAGCAGTTTCCTCAGTACCATTACCCATATCCTGAATCCGTTTTAATTCTTCTATTTCGTCAGTTAATCTTAAATTATGACTAACCAAAGCCATTATCGATCCTGGTTTAAACTCGATTGATCCCGAGGGATCAGCCATTATTGAGAGAGTCACCTGTGCCCTGAGTTATCTCGTAAGAACACAGAGGAGAACAAGCGTAAAAAATTAGTACTCACCCAGTAACGGCCGAGTATCCAAAAGCGACGTGAATCAAAAGCGTAAATCCACGTGTATCCACAACAAAATGGCGCAGAACACTGAGCGAAGGCAAGCACACCTTCACGCTCAATAGCTAGCCTCCGAATTCTGTCTACTGTGATAAATCGGCAGACACCCTTTATATTTTATTGGGTGCTACTTAAATATTACATCGACCAG
>KK118338.1:171016-198820 GCA_000611955.2 Stegodyphus mimosarum | reverse complement strand
TAAATTGTAGCTAAAGTCAATCGGGTCACACGTAAGTACCCTTTATTGTGATTCATTATTTGTGAATAACAATTCAGAATACATCTTTGGTGATGTTAATAGTGCAGATTTATTCTCTCTGCTTGTTTTAATTTAACTTAAACTAGGTGGCAGGCTTAAAGAGATGTTATTAAAAAGAGATTTGTTTTTCAGCAGTTCGATATTATATTCCGCATCTTCAATGACTTAATATCATTACTATTCGTGGTTACACACATACATATATAAAATGAATAATAATAATTAACTAATTAATTAATTAAAATAAAAAGAAGAAAAGAAGGAAATGTAAAAGGATTCAAATTTTAACGTCGTACCAGAGGATATGTAATTTTTTTATGCTTTCGCTGAGTATCACAGCTACCATTTTGCTCTTTGACTCATCTCTGTTGACACAATTGTTTTGTCTTTTAGCTTCAATATTAAGCATCGCTTTTTGTTTTGCACTCAGCCACATAAAATTCAACAGCAAAATCATAAAATATTTAAAAACAGTAAATCTTCAGAATTCTCTCTAGAGTGTTAGAAACTGTCATACATTTTTTTATATTAACTATACTATTTCTTTGAAAACTGTCTGCTAGAGCGGCCAGCCGCCTAAAAGGTGATATAAAAAAGAAATGAAGTATACAATTATTTTAATGAGTCCAAGTCGTGTCATTTCATAAAAAATATAAAATATTTCTAATTAGACATCTCGTGATTCAAATGATTTTTTTAATCAATCAATTAGAAAAAATATTCTTAAGAGCTCCATTTATTGCTTTCCAATTGATTTTCTACTCAATAATAGAAATTTTAATTCAGAAGCTAAGAATCTTATGCTTAATTCAAAGACCACACGCTGATCCATAGTGATACTACGTTTTCAGTTTAAGACAGTGGCAACACATTCTTTTTTAAATAGTCGAATTTGTTGATTAAAATTGGAAGAGAAATATTTTTGATTTCGCTAACTGGGGCGCTGGACTTAAAAGGTTTTATTTCAAGCAATGCTGCCGCTTTTCGGTTTCAAGTCACAGAGTTTGTTAACCAAAATTTCGTTACATTTGAACAAATTACGAAATAAATCAAAAGCAAATTCGAATTTCAAAATTCGGGCTTCGAGTAGTCCATATTCAGGTGGAGGAATTCGTATGTTAAACATATGATGCCTCTAGATGTCGTCTTTTTTTCCACAGTGAGAGGAACATACATGCATGCATGCAAATTCTACATTCTTTTTCATAATTATCCATTGCAATAAAACATTTGGCGGCAGGAATTTGAAAAGTGATTCGGAGGCAAAAGTGTTACATATAAAAAGTGACTTTCAGTCCAGAACCGCTGATGCTAATCAAATAAAAATATATAAATAAATAATAACTGCTGAATGTTTTAAATGGAATCTCTCTTTTCAACCGTTTTAAACCAAAGGGACTGAAAAATCAATTTTCGAATTTGTTTATACATTTTTTGGTATTAGATGTTGAGTTTTCACGTAAGTGCATCTATCTGTTAGAAACATTACAAAGTCTCAATATCAGGAAGCATTGCTCAGCTTGCAACATCTAGAGTTCCATTCCTTTTAGAAGATGTAGTTACTCGTCAATAAGTACACTGGCGTTAATATGGAGGTAAGAATAAACCTGCATGGGCGTGACGGTCGTAAAATACTTTGTACTCCAATAGCTCCCACTTTCTAAAACGATTCAGTCGGAAACTGATTACCTGTCACCGACAGATTCTTTTCCCATCGCTGATCGCATCTCTTTCATGTCTGCGATCAAGTGGCGCTAAGAAGGCAACAATGACCCTCTTACGATCGCTAAGGTACTCATTTTGAAAAAGGGGCAAAAAAGAACGCGGTGAGAGACCACCTGAAATTTGTAGGTAGCGTCACTATACCTGTTTGTCATTTTTCCCTACCTGGGATATAGACTTCATTCGCTGTTCTTTAGCAGGTTGCAACGCGGTAGGACGTCGGCGCCGTTTTTAAGCAAATTTTAGCTTTGGTTTTCCAGAATCTGGCTATTTATCGCTTTGTAACGCAGAATTGCGCTCTATTGAGTTGAGTTTCAAATTGCTTGCGGGAGGAATTCGCGATCTGAAAACAGTTTATGAACCAAAACAGTGCCCACCTTTTTTTTTAGTCCAAAGGGGCAATTTGCCCAGAAGGACTTTTAATTTCGTTTTGGCATTTTGCGTCGATTCACTAAAAGCGTTGTTTCACTTTTCAAATTGTTGATACCAAATATTATCGCCTTGTATTATATTTAAAGAAATTAAATAATGAAGAATCTGCATAAGCGTATTATGTTTCTCGAACTGTGATAAAACAACGACCTAGAGCCATCAAAGTTTGAATACTGAACGTTTCCACCCGAATATGGGCATCTGGAAGCCCAAATTTGAAGTTTGTTTTATTATCAATTTTCTATTTTGTAAAATCTAAACAACGAATTTTTGATTAACAAACCCAAGAATTTCAAAGCAAGCAATGGCAAAGTTGTACAAAAAGAAACATTTTGTTCTCCAGCGCGCGAGACTGCGTATCGGAAGTTCTAAAGATATGCTCATTTAAAAATGATTTTGTGATATTATTCTTGAACTGAATTTTATGGTTTAAGTGTGAAGAAATAATATAATAAAGGTATATCATATAATAAGGGATATTTAATAAAATAAAGGTAATACAAAAAATGCTAAGAAAAACGCCCCTTTGGACGTAATTTAAAATCTGAAACCTTTCAGATTCTTTTTAACAAAATGAAAATTTGTATAAACAAAATAAAAAGTATTTTAAATTTCGCTTGCTAAATATATATGAAAATATGCATAAAAATAATAATATCCCATAGGCAAAAAATTCAAGTTTTATTTGTTTTCTATCCGAAATTTAAGGTTTGGCACCTGAAAGCATTTTTATTCGCTACATTTTGATATTCAGATATACTGATAGCTGAATATTAAATTTTCCGACTGAATATTAAAATAATTCTAATATATCTAATTGCATAATAATAATCGCTTTTCATTCATTGTAATGAGTTCCGATTTAAAAGTGCCTACGCCAAGTAAGTAAAGTGATTACTCTGGATTATTGCATTATTTACTTTATATAAATAAATAAATCTTAAAAAATATTTTTAATCATTCAGCATTTTACTTTGATATTAAATTATACTTTTCAGAGAAAGAAAAATAGATCTAATGCCCTTAGTATATGCAGGAATTTTTTTACTTTCCGACTGCTAACTCACCTCTGGCTTAACACATTCCAAAACAGATTTTTTCTGTTTACACTCAAGGACTGAAACAGCATAAATAAAAGGGGAAAGTCTGGAATACAAAAAGCTAAAGAAAGTGGCTAATTAAATTATATGCAGTGCTATTGTTGAATATAACATTCATGAAATCTTGGTAGGAATTCAAAAAATAATTACGCAGTGCTAGACGAAAGGAAGATTTCGAAGAACTCTTCGTTCAGCCAACGTTTCCCTGCCCCCCTCCTCATTTTATGCGTTATTCCCTGATATCGTTCCAAACAAATTCTAAAGTATTTTGAGAACCTAATGTTTGAACAATCCAGACTTTGTTGCTTCCATACTGTTTTTAAACACCTGTCAGAAAACCTTCGAGTTGTTATTGCTTTTAGTTTCGATAAAATAGCATCGGAATGAATAACTATTGTTGCCAATTGACTAAAGGTGAAATCTTTACTTTATCTGTGATATTATAAAAGTGCATTGCTTAGTATCTGAAATTTAAAGTTTGCAGATAGCAAGGCTTTTAATTTATTAATTTCTTCTTATTATTCTTCAAAAATCTTTTTAGAATTCATTTTTCAGTGATTACAAATGAGTAGAAATTTCTCGAGCTTTGAAAAAAATAACTGCAGTCTGAAAACTTGGGCTTACAGCCTAATAATTCAGAGAGTTTAAAGTTTAAAAATTTTTAAAAATGTGTAAATTGTAATTTGGTCTTATAATGTGGTAATTTGAAACATTTGATGCTAAGGAAATGTGACAGTGTGTCCTCGGAAAATTAAAGAAAAAGAACATAAAACTGTATACTTAAAATGAGCACTTCAAAACAGCAAAGCCAAATGACAGTAAAAAGTTTACTGTGATATATTATTTCGCTATAAATTATCATCATGCGAAGATATGTGAACTTACTGGCTTTTATAAATATAAGAAGGTCTTTTAAAATTTATCATTCATAGCTTAAGTAACAAAGGAGCTTCACATTTTACTTCAGGTAAAATAAATCGCAATCAAATTAAATTATGCTGCTATATATATATATATATTTAATTTACTTTTATTTTAAAATTATTTTCTAACTAATAGCAGCTTTTAGCGCTATTTTAATAACAGCCTACTCTCCATGCATTATCTCCAAGAAACTTTAAAGTTTTCTCGTCAATTTAGGCTAAACTTCCTTAAATAGAAAACTACATTTACGACAACCCTTTCACTTTTATCACCTAAAGCCTTGAATTTCCAGCCATTTCGTTTTAAAAATTTTGCAGGAAAGTTTATTAATTTTAACTTATCAGTTTGATCTTTAAATTTCTAATTAGTTACTTGTTTTAAACTTTAATTTTAAGGATTATATCATGTTTGACCTTCTTATGATTTTGAATTAATTTTTAATGTTCTAAAATTTATACTTTTGTTTTTACTTTTGTATTTGAGTTTGAAAATGGGAGTGTAGGGGATGTGTCTTCTAAAGTAATGTTATGTATTACTTATTTCAGTTGTGATTTAAGTTGTTTTAAAGGTAATGTTTAACTTATTTTGCTTCAGACTTAAAGTTTTGTTTTAATTTTTGTAGTTGAACTTAAGTTCTTTGGTTTGTTTAAAAGTAATTGTAGTCATTTAATTTGTTCTGTTGACAGTTTTGGTTAACGCTGATTTTAAGTTGCTTGTGTAATTAATTTTTCTTCTTTACTTTTGGTTGGTTAACTATTTAAATTTTGTTTAATTAACTTATTTTTCTTAACCTTGGTTGTTAATGTTAATTTCTTGATAAGTTGATCCTTAAGGTCAATCTTTTTAAAGTTTTGTTTACACAAGTTGGTGTTTAAAGTTAATTTAAGTTTATGCCCCCTTTTCTGCTAAATTTGGGATCCATATTTTCTCACTTTGGTGGTCGTTTTGGTGTTGTGGAGAATATATAAAAATTTTCATACTTGATTATTATATTTAACTGAAGTAATTTTATTTCTTACTATGGTGGTCGTGTTTGGTGTCGGAATAAACCCAAGAAAATTATCTGTGAAATCATTATATTTTCATTTAAGTATCTATCAGTATTGAAGTTAAATTGTTGTAAAATCAATACTTTTCACGTATCCCTTCAAAACTTGCAAATTCAGTCCGTTGCCTTTTCAAAGAGATTTACGACTTTGTTTTCGATTTCTTCGCCCGTTAGACGGTCGTCTGTGAAACCTCTGTCAACATTCGTAAAAATTGCACCCTGCGGAGAGGCTAGTTTCTACATTACTAACTCTGCCGTAGGGTCAGGTTGGCGGGATGTTTTTTTCTTACTCATAGGCTATTCATATGTTGGATTGGGACCCCTAGCGAGGCTAGCAGCGATTCGCCGCCAATTCTTGGAGCTCTTTCTACCGTAGACTGCACCTTCCTGCGTGGTTTTTCCCTGAGGTTGCCGGGCTGTTGGCGGTTTTACTACCATCAAAAATCGCCAATCAAGCGGTCTTGGCGGTTCGAGTAAAAAGGGCTTGGGAGCTGCTGACGAAGAGGCTGACGGGAGATTGACATGCAGCCATTTTGACGGAAGGTGACGGAGCAGAAAGTGTCGGTGTTATCAGAGAAACATCGATGTCGGAAGAAATAGACGAGAGATGGATACTAAGGAGGGCGACGAAAATGAATAAACATAACTAACATTTATTTTTTTTTCCATTCTAGAAATGAAGGAAACCCTACCCACAATGTATCACTGTGTTCAACACTACTACATCACTGTTTGGAACTTCTAATTGGAACGTCAATGTCGTCTGTATTCTGAAATGTTAAATTCCCTGTTGGGTTGGGTATGATATACCTTTTATATTTTCCACTTAACCGCCCACCATGTACCATTCTGTATTAATTCAAAGTATCTTAAATAAATGCTATATTTAATTTTAACTTCTTGTAATGTTTTCACTTTTTAATTTAGAACACTGGACCAGTATTTATATTTCACAACGCAAACTTTAATTATTCTGTTGGAGCCCTTGCCACTACTATTTACTGTTTATTTGAAACCAGTTATTACTGGAGATATTGTGTTATCATGTGTGTCACAAACATTATACATTCATGTTATTGAAAATTGTTTATCCTAATATTGACTAATCATTTGGTAATGAATTTAAAACCTATACACCAAACTCTTAAAAATTAAAGCTCCAACAAGAAAATGGTGCCGTGACCTCGCGAATTTTGTTATATGCAATTTGTATTTTATGTTGTATTTGGTATGCACAAAAAAGGTGCCATGTATTCTAGTTTATCATTTTTGGTCCAGTGTAAATTTTAAAATTGCTTTTGCTAAGAGTGGTGGCAGTGTTATTATTAATTACTGGTAATATTTTTCTTTATGTTGATAATTGATATGAATGATATTTCATAGTATAATATTTTTATGAGTACTGTTAAAAGTGCTGTTAATTGTGTAATTAAGCTACACTTATTTGCTTATATATATTTTGCTGTACTGTTTACCAGTGTTACATTATTTACACAAAATTGGTAGTTTATTTACACAGAATTAGTAGTATTGTATTATATTGTGTTACACATTTATGAGTTAAATTGGTTAATATGCCTACTAAAAGGAAGAGTTTAACTCCAGCGGCAACTAGAATGCCTGTAATTAACCGTTTAACTGGGGGTCGGAATCCTCAGCCAACTGCAAATAGAATCTCAGTTTTTGGGGCTGATCCTTTGGTGTCAATTCCCATTTTTACTGGGGCAGAAGGTACTACTCAACTTAATGATTTTCTTGACAGAGTCAATTTAGTTGCAGCACATGTAGGCTGGGCTGACTCTGATAAGTTGACTGCTATTCGTGTGAAATTAGATGGAGAAGCTGCTGCGTTTATTCGCAATAACCCTCGTCTCAAGAATGAGACTAAGTTGGAAATTGTGGTTGAGGCTTTAAAGGACAGATTTGCTACTGTTCAAAATTTACATGCTAATATTAGAGCATTAATTCAAGCCTTTCAGAAGCCTAGAGAAAGTGTTAGGCAGTTTGCTGCTAGAATAGAGGCACTCTCTTGTAAAACAGTACCTGTCGATAAAGTGGAAGATCCCACTGTGGAAAGTCAGAGACTTGATTTACTCTTGTCTGTTTTTCTTGAGGGCCTTCATTTACATTTGAGGCGACTGTTATTACCACAGAACCACAAAACATATGTAGCAGCTAAGAAACATGCTATAGCAGAAGAAGAAGTTTGGTTTAAAACCCATGCAGATGAGCTTAATAATGTTCACTCTGTAGAAGTGAATGCAGTTTCCACTCCAGGTGTTACAGTTAAGGCTGCACAGGCTAATAGTTCCAAAGATGAACTCACAGCAGCAATTAAAGCACAACAGGAAAACATAGTTACTTTAACTAACATGTTAGGAAACTTGCAAACTCAAGTACAATCATTGATGTCTAAGTCTACAGCTAAGAGTAGACAGGTTGGTCCTCGTTGTTATAGATGTAATAGGTTAGGCCACTTAGCGAGGAATTGTATGGTAAATCTATCTCAGGGTACTAACAACAATGTTAGAACTAGACAGTATGGTAATGCTCGACAGCTAGGAAATGCTAGTGTAACTCCCAACGCACACCAGGTTGCAGGGCAGGTTAATTCGAGGAACACTACTCAGTTAAATCCTCAGGCTCCAGTTTTTAACCAGAATTTAAACTAGTAAGGGGTAGGGAGAGCAATTCCTTCAGTTCATCCCATGAAGCCCTTTTGAAGGTACCATCAGTGTATTCAGTTTCTTTAGGTGAAGCACCTCTTCCTATAGTAAATGGCTCAATTTTGGGTAATAAACTCAAATTTTTATTAGATTCAGGAGCTACTGTAAATTTACTAAATGCTAGGTATATGAAATGTTTTGGCAAGAAAGTAAAAATTGAAACATGTGAAACTTATTTAAAAGGCATTTCAAGCAACAAAGTGTTAGTTAGGGAAAAAGTTTTGTTACCTGTCAAATTTCAGGATCAGATTTTTCAAACTGAATTTCTTATTATTGATAGTTTATCTGATCAATATGGTGCACTTTTAGGAACACACTTTTTAAGTCTAAACAAACTTTGTATTGATTTCAGTTCATCAAATTTGATAGGTCCACACATATTGGTGCCTTTGCACCTTCACATGTCTGCGCCAAGTGCTGATGCTTCAATTAATTGCATGTCACCAAATAACTCGACTAATGATATCTTTTGCTATTCTGTGAAAAAGCATAAACTTCCTCCTTTCTCTGAAAATATTCTAAAAGTTTCAACTTCCCTTTTACCTTTTTCTCAACCTTCTGTACTTATTGAACCTCTTCCTCACCATCAGCACGCCAAATTCAGTGTAGCACGTTCAGTGAATAGTAAACAACGTTCAAATGAATTTTTTATTAAAGTGGCAAATTTCTCTCCTGATATTGTACACATTAACAAAGGTATGAAACTAGCCACCTTGGCTCCTGTTAATGTTAAAACACCTGATATTCAGCCAGTATTTTCTACGAGTCTTGAGACTGGTGAGCAGTTTGAACCCTGGGGAGGTCAGTTTGACTTAAGTCATTTACCTGAACAACAGAGACATGAACTTATGATTCTTTTAGATCAGTACAAAAACATTTTTGCTTCTTCTGTCACTGAACTTACTGGTTGTGATACAATTTTACACAACATTAATTTAAAAGACAACATTCCTGTCAGACAGAAACCTTACAGAGTTCCTTATCATTTAAGGCAAGAATTAGATAAGCAGATTGCTGAGCTGTTAGAGGCAAAAATTATTGAAGAAAGTGATAGTGCATATTCTGCTCCTGTGATTTTAGTTAGAAAGCAAGATGGGAGTTATCGTTTAGTAACAGATTTTAGGAAATTGAATGAGAAAACAGTTGAGGATAGTTTTCCATTACCTAACATGATAGAATTGATTGAAGGTTTAGGGAATGCTACTTATTTTTCCACATTAGATTTAACTTCAGGTTTCTTTCAAATGAAAATACACCCTGATGATATTTATAAAAGTGGTTTCACTACTCCTTCTGGACATTATCATTGGACACGAGTCCCATTCGGGATGCGTAATGCGCCCAGTTCCTTTCAGAGACTGATGTCAATAGTTTTGGCAAATCTATCGCCTTTACAGATAGGCATTTATATAGATGATATAGTGATAGCTTCAAATACTTTCGAGGAACATTTAAGCAAATTAAAAATTGTATTTGATAGACTTACTGCACACAACTTAAAACTGAAACCTTCTAAATGCAATTTTCTCAGAGACCAAATTACATATCTAGGTTATAAAGTATCTCAAGGTAAAGTGCAGCCTGATGATAAAAACCTTAAGGTTATCAGTAGTTTTCAGGTGCCTAAAAATAGAAAGGAAGTTAGAAGATTTTTAGGTCTGGTAGGATTTTATCGTAGATTTATTCAAAATTTTGCTCACAAAGCCTTACCTTTAACTGAACTGACTAAAGATAAAGTAACCTTTAAATGGACTGATGAGGCTCAACAGGCTTTCGACAACTTAAAAGCTGAACTTTTAACTCAGCCTATTTTGGCTTTACCAGATTTTACAAAACCCTTCGCTTTGTGTACTGACGCTTCAAATTATGCTCTAGGAGCCATTTTAGGTCAGGAGGATGAGAATAAATTTTTACACCCTATCTGTTTTGCCAGTAGAAAACTAAAGGGTCCTGAAATTAATTATAGCACTGTGGAGAAGGAAGCTTTGGCTGTTGTATGGGCTACTGCTCATTTTAGGCAATATCTTTTAGGCAAAAGTTTTACAGTTTATTGTGATCAGGCTTCACTTTCCCATGTATTAAAGTTAAAAGATCCAACATCTAGGATTGCTCGCTGGATAATGGGGTTGTCTCAGTATGACTACAAAATTGTTCATAAACCAGGAAAATTAAATTCCACTGCTGATTATTTATCCAGATCTGTAAATGTGGCTGAACAAGTACAAACTTCTACCACCCCTGATCTTTTACACACCATTAAAGAACAACAAGCTGTTGATCCTTATTGTATGCAAATAAAAGAAGATTTAGAGAATAATAGAATTCCAAAACCTCCTTCACAGATCTTCTTCATTGAAAATGATACCTTGTATTGTAAATTTAAAAATCCTAAGGCTCGTTGGCAAAAACAAAACAGAATAGTGTTACCTAAAACATTAGTTCCAAAAATTCTGCAACAAAATCATGATTCACTTGTAGCTGCTCATTCTGGTTTTCATAGAACCCTTCATAGAATTCAGAAAGCATTCTTTTGGAAAAACATGCATAAGCAAATTCTTAATTATGTGAAATCTTGTCATTCTTGTATACAGAAACGTGGTTTTAAGGCATCACACAAAGCTTCATTAATGAGAGTTCCAATAGCAAATAGACCTATTGAACGTATAGCCATGGACATTGTAGGCCCTCTGCCCATGACACTTTCTGGACATAAATATATATTGGTTATTACAGACTATTTCACGAGATGGCCAGAGGCTTATGCTTTACAAAATTGTTCATCTGAAACCATAATTGAGAAACTTGAGCTGTTTATTGCTTCTCATGGGGTACCACAACATATAATCACAGACAGAGGTACCAATTTTATATCACAGGCTATTAATGAAGTTTATCAGAAATTAGGAATTTGTAAACACACCACTACAAGTTATCATCCACAATCAGATGGTGTCGTAGAAAGATTAAATGCAACTCTTATTAATTCATTAAGTCACTTGGTTTCTGAAACTCAAGAAGATTGGGACAGGCATTTACCGTTTGCTTTATTAGCACATAGAACTGGAAAGCATCAGGCATTAGATGAGTGCCCAGCGTTTCTCTTGTATGGCCGAGATTTAACGTTACCAGTGGATATGTTGACTCAGTCTAAATTTAAGACTTATGATGATACTAAAACTTATGCGAAAGATTTACTCGTCAGACTGCAAAAATCATTTCAGGTAGTTAAGACAAATTTAACTACTGCAGCTGAGAAACAAGAAACTACTAGAGAGTCAAAAGCTTATCATAAGGACATACAGCTAGGTGATACAGTTTACTTATACACTCCTGTAGTACAGCCAGGAACGGCTAGGAAGCTGTGTAAATTTAACAAGGGTCCTTACCGAGTTGTTGAGAAGTTATCAAAGGTTAACTTCAGGATAGAGTTAGTGACTAAACCACACACACGACAGGTGGTACATGTTGATCGTTTAACCAAGGTGCCAGCAAGAATTATATTTCCTACTTTAGAGATCTCTGATCAAGATCGTTCTTCTGCTGGTCAACCTAGTGACACTACTACACAATTGCCTTACAATTTAAGGCCCAGAGATGCTCATGGATTTGTAACGAGTAATTGAACTTTATACTGTTGTACATATTGGTAGGGTAGGAAAGTTTCTGCCTTAATTGAAGTTCTAGATTTTGTAACAGTTCTTATTTAGTTTTGTTTGTTTATTTCTTTTGTTGCGCTGCGTGACTTGTTTTGTTGACTTGGGTTGTTTGACCTTATCTAGTTCATGTTTTGTCAGGAATTGCAACTTACTACTCCTTATATCCTGGTTTGTTTTTCTTTGAGAGCTTAGTGGCTGGTCCACTTTGTTTTTCCTTCACGTTAATGTTTCGAAATTGTTTGTTTACCTTACTAAGGGACGCCTTAGTGTCTTTCGGCTTATTTTTTTGAGTAGTTGGTTGTTATTTCTTGCTCACACGTGTATATTGTGTTTTGGTCGATTACACTTGCCTGCTTATTTAGTTTTATCATTTGTGGGCTTGTTGAATAACCTAAGTTCAACTGTTAGTTAAGTTACGTTACTTACAGAGGCAGTTTTTTCACTTTTCTATTGGGGTGTTGATTTGATTTAAGAACACGTTTGTTCTCGTTTCGGGTAGAATTTTGTCTTGTGTTTTTATTTAGTTTTGCTTCACCTTTTGAGGTAAGGTGAAGGTAGTTGGCACTCAGGTGATTGTTCAATTTCTTGTTATTGAAGGCCTGTTTTGAGTAACACGCCTCTGCTCGTGTTAGAGTTCTGTTTTTTTTGGGGTGTTTATTTGTAAGTTTTTATTGTATTGCTCGTATTTTTGTGTTATATTTTTTCTTGGATTAGAGTTGATTGTTGGTTTACATTTCTCAGGCTTAAGCTTAGTTGGAAGTGTATTATTTTGTTGTAAGTAGTATTGTGGATTTTGATTCTGAGTTTCCGGTGGTAGGGTTATTATTTTGTTTTACTTAAAAGTTAATTGGTAAAAATCCTTTTTGTATTTAGTATTCTTTCGTCAGTTTAACAGCTGGCTCTGATTCAGTTAATGAGTAATTTCTGTCATTGTCACCACTGCTTAGGTTTAACTTTTTATGTGTTTTGTAAAGTCAGAGGTTATTGATTCTTTTCCGAAAAATTTTGGTAACCAAAATTTTTCTTTTCGGAACGGGGGAGGACTGTTATGTATTACTTATTTCAGTTGTGATTTAAGTTGTTTTAAAGGTAATGTTTAACTTATTTTGCTTCAGACTTAAAGTTTTGTTTTAATTTTTGTAGTTGAACTTAAGTTCTTTGGTTTGTTTAAAAGTAATTGTAGTCATTTAATTTGTTCTGTTGACAGTTTTGGTTAACGCTGATTTTAAGTTGCTTGTGTAATTAATTTTTCTTCTTTACTTTTGGTTGGTTAACTATTTAAATTTTGTTTAATTAACTTATTTTTCTTAACCTTGGTTGTTAATGTTAATTTCTTGATAAGTTGATCCTTAAGGTCAATCTTTTTAAAGTTTTGTTTACACAAGTTGGTGTTTAAAGTTAATTTAAGTTTATGCCCCCTTTTCTGCTAAATTTGGGATCCATATTTTCTCACTTTGGTGGTCGTTTTGGTGTTGTGGAGAATATATAAAAATTTTCATACTTGATTATTATATTTAACTGAAGTAATTTTATTTCTTACTATGGTGGTCGTGTTTGGTGTCGGAATAAACCCAAGAAAATTATCTGTGAAATCATTATATTTTCATTTAAGTATCTATCAGTATTGAAGTTAAATTGTTGTAAAATCAATACTTTTCACGTATCCCTTCAAAACTTGCAAATTCAGTCCGTTGCCTTTTCAAAGAGATTTACGACTTTGTTTTCGATTTCTTCGCCCGTTAGACGGTCGTCTGTGAAACTTCTGTCAACATTCGTAAAAATTGCACCCTGCGGAGAGGCTAGTTTTCTACATTACTAACTCTGCTGTAGGGTCTGGTTGGCGCGATGTTTTTTGCTTACTTGCAGGTTATTCATATGTTGGATTGGGACCCCTAGCGAGGCTAGAAGCGATGATCGCCAAATGAGGAAGCTCTTTCTATGTGGAGCTGCACCTTCCTGCGTGGTTTTTCCCCGAGGTTGCCGAGCTGTTGGCGGTTTTACTACCATCAAAAATCGCCAATCAAGCGGTCTTGGCGTTTCGAGTAAAAAGACTGGGAGCTGTGGACGAGAGGTCTGACGGCAGGGGCTGACGAGAGGTCTGACGGGAGATTGACATGCAGCGATTTTGAAGGAAGGAGACGGAGCTGAAAGCGTCAGCGTTATCTGAGAAACCTCGATGTCGGAAGAAATAGACGAGAGATGAATACTAAGGAGGGCGACGAAAATGTCCTAAAATCACTAATAATTATTTTTTTTCTCTCCATTTTAGAAAAGAAGGAATCGAGTATCTTCAATGTATGTCACCCTGTAATCTTCACTGTTTGGAACGTCAATGTCGTCTGTATTCTTCAATGTTAAATTCCCTGTTTGCACTCGGTATGAATTTTGTTATATTTTCCACTTAACCGCCACCAATGTATTATTCTGTATCAATTCAAAGTATCTTAAATAAATGCTATATGTAATTTTAACTTTTTGTAATGTTTTCACTTTAAATTAAAATACTGGACCTGATTTTAAGACACAACGCAACATTAATTATTCTGTTGGAGCTCTTGGTCTATTTACTATTGATTAGAACACCAGTTTTACAGTATATATTGTGTTATCATGTGTGTCACAAACTTTAAGTATTCATGTTTTGAAAATTGTTTTTCCAAATTTTGATCATATTTGGTATTGAACTTAAAACCTATACACAAACTCTAATAAATTAAAGCTCCAACAGTAAGCATCTTATTCGGTTTAATTGTGTTCTTAGTGAGAAACTTTAAATTATGAAGATTATTTGCTTTTTATTTTCTTTAATAGGATTCTTTTGGCTTAAATGGACTAATGTCTTTATTTTTATTGAGTATTAATTGTGGCTTATGATTTAGATCTAGCAAATAATTTGATGCTTCTCTCTTAATTTAGCTTTGTTAATTGATGGTTAATTGGTTTATTCCCTTGAAAAGTCGATAAATCTGGGATCAGTGACAATAGCTACTTTTTCAATACTTAAAATTTTTACTTTCGATTTTGGTATTTATAGTTTTAATAAAAACTGCTGACAAAATCATCTGCAAAACGTATCGACTAAACACAAGGCAAAGCAAAAATACCGCCATAGAAGACATAGTGAGAGAAAGGAAAGACAAGAAGAAAGCAATGTTGTTCTAAAACCACGTGATATGAAACGTTCTTGTAGAAAATAAAGCAATTTAAAAACCACCCAGGGTATTTTTCCTCAAAATTCAAAATTCGGGCGGAAGCTCAACAAGTTAGCTAGGTACAGTAATACCCTCAATCACCTATGGTAATACAGAGGTACTGACCTAGCTTTTACCTGTACCTGTATAATGTGAATGCGAGTCAGTTTACCTTAGAATCCTCTACGAAGACATCCCTTCCTTTGAGCAGATAGCATTCGTGTACTTTGTCATATTCAGATAACTTCAGCTAATCCTCCTAAAATAACCTCGTGTTTCTTTACTATAACTGATTAATCAATCACAATTTAAAAATTTATAAGATTTTTTTATTTATGGAAGTCTCATCAGTTAATTCAAGCAGCTTCAATGTTTAAGTTTCGCAAAAATGATATATGTTTGCTACATACTTTTATTCCCACCGATAAATTACTTTCCTACACTTGAACTGCAAACTTTTGATGTTTTAATTTGTCTTCTTTAATCAACAAGTTAAACGATCGAAACTAGTCCTGGAAAATTTCCAAATAATAACGCTGATTTTTCTTCTTTGACTTACAAAGTAAACAGAAGTCATATTTAATCTTATGTGTTATGTTCCAAACTTTACAAAGAATGAGGCAAACCAATATGACAGTTCGTTCAATTCTTCTACGAACATATGTTATTGCTTCAGAAATAGAGATGGATTAAACCATCTGCAGAGTTCCGGCTCAAATTAAATACGGATACAACAAGCTAAGATAAATCATGCAGCTGGTTTGAAGGAAAATTTTACGCGGAAAATAACGCAGTAATATTAATACATTATATTTTGTTTCCAGGCATCATTATTTAGACTCACGATGCTATTGGAAAACTTGTTATGGCAAACTATAGGTAGCAAGAGCTATAGTTCAGAGGCGATGGTAAAGAATCAGTAATGTCGGCGGCATGGTGTTGTCCGACAAATTTAGATTATGCAGCTTAATGTGTTAGTGTAAACAGGCGTAAATTAATCTTAATGCGCTAATTCCAACTTAAATTTACTCCAAATTTCAACATTAGATAACAATATGTTCAGGTCAGAATTATTGAGAATAAATCAATTTTATCAATTCTTCTCATAATGTTATCAAATCTTCTTCTGCAGCAAGATTACTTCTTGATGAATGTTAATAAGCCCAATCTCTTGTTTTTTCACTTGCTTTAAATGAATTTCTAAATTTTCATAGCTAATTTGGTATCCTTCTACTTGTTCAGCTGTGGCAAGTGCCTGACTTGCCTCACCTGACGGTGTGTCAGGTGAGTGATGTGCCTAAAGTGCCTGACGCTCCTGCCGTTCTCGTATACTCCGAAACAACGATTATTTCGTGGTTTATCTATCTACTTTTAACTAATAGTTCATTCTAAATTAGCACTTTCCTATTACTATCTTTTCACCCACGCTTTTAATGCCAGAATGTAAATGAGATAGCGAGATTATTCAGATTAAGGTAGAATGAAGTGCCATTTAAGCAAGAGTTTCGGTAGTTAATTTTAGAGGGTGTCTGACTATTTTAAGCCATTCTGTGCTGTAGCGTTGTGTGATTATTAGCGACTTCCGTTAGCTGTTCTAGCCATTGAGCTTGTCTTGCCAGTTTACCACCAGCCAGAGCTTTTTCTGAGCGTTAAAGTATTCTATGAGCCGTTAGGCTAATCGACCATGCCTTGAAATTATTTGTTATGGCGTTATTCTGTTACACTAGAGGTGCTGGGTTTCTTGTAACCCAAGTTAGGTCATTTGTTAAATTTATGTTTGAATAAAACACCTTTCTTCTGTTTTTTGTTCTGTTTCACAAGGCTAGAAGATAATGCTTCAGTAGTCCTCTTAAAGTCTAACGTTGTATGTTTCCGAAGAGACACAGACTACAATTTTTATTGCAAAAACTAGTAACTAAACATTATGCAAGGTTATTCAAGGTTCACACTTTTGATATGTTTGAAAAAAAGTTATTCAAATCTATACTTTCATCATAGCTTAGAATAAGATGCGTATTATAGTGCAAATTAATTAGCTCCATTTGTAGACTTTTAGGAAGATATTCATGTTTCTTTTTTATGATAATGAAAGTAATGTAAAATTGGACTCCTAATCATTAAGATCATAAAAATTTCTTCATATCCTTGTTAAAATAATATAACTAAATTAGGGGAAAGCATTTGCGGGCAGGAAAAATTTTTCGGTGCGGCTAGTTTAAGGTCACACATCTGAATGATAATTAGTAAGAACAGTTGCACGCCATGGTAGCAGGAGATATTTTGGATATGGATGGATGGATATATTTTTCCTTTCCTCGTCACTCACATTTTGTCATTTCCTCGTATGCATGAGCTGCCTTGGGTTCCTTTTCTTAATCGAAGGTAATTAAAATAAAATTGTTTCAGTTGCTGATATGAATACAAATAGATAACAATTAAATAACAAAAATGCTTTGCTTGCATTGCTAAGTACAGTTTAATCTCATTTTAAAACGAGTGGTCATGTTATAAATTAGGTTCTCCGTTATTGTTATAACATTCAAAATATTAAAACCGTGTTAAAAAAGCACATGCTTATAATAAAAATAAAAATGTTCACAATGAAAAACTTTATGCAGATCAAGGAAAAAATACCATAGCTATGAATGAATTTAATATTATCATCTTCTGTTTGAATGCAAACTGCTAGCTTACTTCGCAGAAATACAACAAGAAATTTAAACAAGCAAGAGGAGATGAATTTTTCTATAGAAGAAGTGAATCAAGCTAAGATTTGTAATTTCAGTTTCTTTTATTTCATATACTTATAGTATTTAAAAACATTAGCAGTAAAGCGTAGCGAGTTAAGCAATGAAAAAAAGTCTGGGAATATTTTAACTCACATACAGACTACTCGGATAAGCAGTATATCCAGCCGCGATACTACAGGGTAATTAAACAGAATGCCATTATCTGCTACACAGTGATTAAATAAGTATAACAGCTTAAATAGTCTAATTACATTCTCAATACACTAGCGTATGTTAAAATATGTAAACTGCGAAAAAAAGGATGGGACAGTTCTATATCTCGGGTCTACTGAGCCGATTAACGAAATTTAAATTGCGTTTTCCATGACTCGAAAGCGCGACTTATATTAAATTTATATATAGTATTGTTCTAATATAGGTATTTTAACACGAAATCGGACGTTTTCTGAAATTACATGCCAATTTTTTTCCATATTTCGATTCTACGACTCAAATTACGCTTGAATATTTAGTTTTCTAAAATTTGGTGCGAAATTTACGGAGAAATTCAAAAAAATTATCTTGGCGCAATTTGTTTTTAGTTTGCTCCAAGAATAATTCACTTGGCGAACTTCTTAATATATGACAACCTATTTTCCTTTCTCTTTTTACATTGCGCATGAGCGGAAAAATAGTCACTTCGTTCCTACTTTCAAATAATTTTAACGAAGTTACTAAACCACATTTGATGCTATTTTTGCTTTCAACAAATATGCCAAATTTCAAACGCGCGAATATACAAATTCACGTATATCTCCGGAAAGTTTGAATAAAAAACTCCAATTTTTTGCATGTATGCTTAGAAATACATCTACTTTAAGAAGATGGTAAAACTTTTATAATTGAAAATTTGTTTCGAAAAATTTATAAAAATTATTTAAAAGTACAAATTTTAAAAATAAATCACAAAAAAAAGGTCGAATTTTATTTGGAATGAGTCTAAATTTCGAAATGTGAAAGGAAAAATCAAATAAATTTAATTAAAAAAGAGATATTAATAAATATATACGAAATTCAATTAACATTGAGGAGCTAAAATTTTTTAAAAACTACTTTCGCGATTTTTACAAAACTTGGCAGTTTGGCATAATTTGAGTCGTAGATTCGAAATACGGAAAAAAAATTGGACTGTCATTTCAGAAAAAGTCCGATTTTGTATCAAAACACCCATATTAGATCAATGCTATATAAAAATCTAATGAATATCCTAAGTCGCGGTTTTGAGACTTGAAAAACGCAAGTTGAATTTCGTCAATCGGCCCAGTAGAACGGGAGATATAGAACTGTCTTTTTTTTCCCGCAGTGTTCATTATAAATTCTTAAAAGTATAAAGTTCTAGTCAAAAGAGAATGTCTAATAGGAAGTACCATTCAAGTGCCAATTGCAGTTTAACAGCTTGCAACTCAAATCCATAATTGGCTGATAAAAGTTATATATATGAGGCACAAAGAGTAGCTGACGGACGCTTATGCTGAGAGCTGTAGTATAAGCTCCTATTAAATCCTTTCCTGCAGAAGCAATCAAAAACTGAGCTGTGTGTACGGTTACTGTCAAAAATGTTTCGAAACGAAAAATGTCCATTTGTTCGAAACGGCGTCTAAATGATAATTAGCAAGCGCAGCTGCAAGCCACGGTAACAGGTATAGATACTTTTTCCAACTCACATCTTTCTCTGATTTTGCTGGATGTATAACCTGACTTGGATTCCTTCTTTTTAAGTTCATAAATAACAGATCTGTCTTTTCTGATTTGTTTCGTGCATTTCTGGTGCAAGAAATATAGATGTATTACACCTTCGGACTTACATTTCATACAACCAAATGGCAGGGAGCATTTTCTGTTGCGATCCAGACAGTATCCAGCTCGAAACCATCGTGGCCAAAAAGTAGGCCCTAAGTTCTTCCACGTAAAAGCAACTGGACATGAACTTCTCTGTGTCAACCAAGATTTTATCCTGTTTTCATAAGGCAAAAGATCTGGTTGCAGTTGTGCAAATTCTTTCGTAAAATTGAAACCTTCAAACAGCCTTAAATGCTTCCGGGAAGCCAAGACCTCCTCAGAGATATTTAAACTTACTTCATGCAATGCCACTGGTTTCCAGGGTTTCTTTGGTTTTGTCGTTGACATCCATTCGGGCTGAAAATAAAAAAAAATATATATTTTATAAGAATTATAAATCTACTAGGCGACTCTGCACCAGAAATGAAATGTATTGCAGTAGAAAAATCTAATAAGAACGCAATAAAGGTAAAGATATTCATGTTATAATATAAAATAAAAGCATTTTAAATTAGAAGTTAAATATGCCACTAAACTAATTGATCCTCAAGGCTGGTTTAGGTGGTACAATAAATTTAGGTAGGTTTTTAAATGAAAACTAAATCTAAGGTCATCAGTGCTGTGCAAAGTTATAAGTTACAAGGTTCTACAGATTGCTGATGAGTATTGGTCAACTAATAGATCACTGGAGTAAATTTGCAATTATGGATTATAGATTTTTATTTTTTACAATTATAAATTAGATCGCAATATACCAATATAACAGATTAAGAAAACTAGCTCAACGCACCAATAATCCTACTGATAGAAGAAATTACAATAGAATTAATAAAGAACTTAGACAATTAATGGTTAAATACAGATCTGATGCTTGGGAGAATTTCGTAGAAAGCCTCTCTCATCATGACTCTTCTGTTTGGAGAATTAGCAAAGCGCTCAAAAAAGAAGAAAAAGTAATAGGCCCAATTAAACACAACAACCAGCTCTTCTACAACGCAGAAACGATATCGCAAATATATTCGCAAGCGACTTTGAAAATTCAATTCACCCTGAACCCTCTCTCAAATCCAAACGACATTAATGTGGAAAATCATGTTAAAATTTTCATCGCTCTCATAGCAGCAATAACGATAACCTTACTACCCCCAGAGACGTAAAAAATTATATAGAAGAGTTAAACCCTAAGAAAGCCGCCGGATACGATGGGATCGGAAATAAAGCTCTAAAACAACTTGACCGTAAAGGAATTGTTCTCATCACGAAGATTTTTAATGAATGCATTAAATTTAATTATTTTCCATCTATCTGGAAGCACGCTATCATCACAGTTATAAAAAAACCTGGGAAAAATGGAGCAGTCACGTGCGGCTATAGGCCAATAAGCTTACTGCCTACATTAGCAAAGCTATTCGAAAAGATTATTATTAACCGCATCAAAAATTTTATTGAAAACAAAACTTTGCTAAAGAAACTACCAATTTGGATTCAGATTTGGCCACTCTACGACTCAACAAGTTACTAGAATTACTGAGAAAATTTCCTCACATCTTAATAAAAAAGAGACTGTCGCAGCCCTTTTTCTTGACATCGAAAAGGCTTTCGACAAGATTTGGCATGCCGGACTCCTTATCAAGATGATGAATTATAATTTCCCTCCAGATATTATTTACATGATAGCCAGCTACCTTCATAGTAGAACCTTTCAAGTACGGATTAAAGATACTTTCTCAAGCACCAAAAATATCCAAGCAGGTCTATCTCAGGGAAGCCTAATTTCACCAATTCTCTTTTGTATATACATAAATGATATGCCAGAAGTCCACGAAACAACATATACCTGTTACGCAGACGATACTGCAATCATGTGTAGTTCTTTAAATCCAAATAAAGCTAAAGATAAATTGCAAAATGCAGCCAACATCCTACATAAATGGTTTACAGCATGGAAAATTAAAATTAATCTCAGCAAATCCCAAGTCGTATTATATAGATACATTAGAAAAGAAGTCAGTAATGTGATAATAGATGGCGCCACAGTTCCTACCACCAACCAAGTCAAATATTTAAGAGTTATCCTGGATGATAAGCTTACCTTCAAGCCACATGTTTTATACATAAGAAATAAAGCACATAAGGCCTTCATGTCTACTTACGCACTATTAAACAAACACTCAAAATTGAATTTAAACACCAAAAGAATATTATATCTTCTAACCTTTAGGCCTGTTTTGCTTTACGCCTCACCGGCCTGGGCAGCTACTGCAAGAAGTAACAGACAGATTTTGCAACGCCTTCAAAATAAGTTCCTCCGTTCGATATCAGGATCTCGATGGTTTGTCAGAAACTCAACAATCCATAGAAGTTTAAAAATAAAGCCGCTTGACAGCGAAATTCTAATTTCATCTCACAACTTCTTTATGAATTGTGATAAGCACGATAACGAAGCGGTCCGCAGCATAGGAGAGTACGATTACACAGTTATTCAACGTTGTAAGCGTCCGAGAACAATACACCATGATGAATTATGATAATGTACATATTGTATATAGTTTTCTTCATATTTTTACATAAATTGTCCTTCATTTTTCTTATTATCGTATTTAATTTTGCTTTTGCAAAAACTGAGACTTTGCGCATTGTGAGGGGACGCCGCGCTATGCCCGCCCACTACGTTATCTGCTTCTTCACTAGCGACAAGACGTGCAGGGTGAAGGATGTCTCTTACCACTACGGAAATGCTAGTTAATGCCATTGCTTATCACAATATTACGCTATTTCACCATATTGCTTTCTACTATTGCATGTTAAAGGTCCCTTCGGACGATTACAGCACAAGTGCAGACGGATGTTCCAAAATAATTGTATTATGCTTTTTCTTCATCAGGACTTTGAAGCGATTATAGATAGGCAGAGACCTTCGGGTCGTTACCTATTACAAGAATGATGACCTGTGACCTATGATGTTGGTCATACAGGCGCATCGGCCGCCACCTCGGTCGGAGCGATATGGTAGTTGTTCGTAGTTGGCGACATAGGATCACGTAAGGAATAGTCTACCGTCGCGGAGGATCACGGCGTTTCAGGAACACAAATGAGCGCGAGGATCGCTCAATCATAAAAGCGACCACTTCCCCACCAACAACGTCACTAACATCGATTCGTGGCCATTTACCACCTTCCAGGCATCAGGTGGTATCAAAAGAAACCATTCGGAGACGACTGGCCGACGCCTGGTGAAGATTTACAAATTATTAAATACCAAGTTCTTGATTACTGTAAATGTAGACGCTCTAAAAATAACACTAAATGCATAATTTACAATAAATCAATTTTCTCCATTTACGTTTTGAAAAACTCCACTTCTCTCGAATTTCCAACAAATGTAAAGTTTTCTTGCCAGCTATACACACCAGACCAGTTGTTGCATTTAAATATCAAAAACCTTAAGAGCTTGCTTGCTTAATCACTATGAAACAGAAGAGTCGGCAGAATGACACTGCGAGCTGAAACAATTCAGTCCATACGTTTTACGTCCGTACCATCACCATCAACATATAATTACTGAAAAACTTGGATATCATTCAAAACGCGCAACTAATAAAACTCGGATGTTATGATGCAAACTATGAACGAGTCAGATACGTCAACAAAAATTACTCTTACAAAAATTTAGGAAATAGCGTCAACGAATTTATTGTTAAAGGTAGTTATCAGCTTAATTTGCCTAATAATACCTTTTTTAAATGGGAAGATGAAATTCTTCAGCAAATTCTAAACCTAAAGTTTAAAAGTTATTTAAATTAGTCTCAACTTAATATTAAAAATTTAAAACAACAATTCACCGCCACCAAAACTGATAAAGCAAATAATAATTTTAGCATTATATGAAAAATTTTTTACAGAACTATTAATAGCAAAAATACGTGTAAATCCAAGGTACAACAGATTTACTAACCTTTATGCTCTACCCAAATCCCATAAAAAAAACCACTTAAATTAGGATTCACTGCGAATGGCACCAATAGTTACTATAAAAATGCCGCCCAGACGGTACAGTGGTTAGGGGAGCCAACTGCGATATCAATGGCCCCGGGTTCGAATCCCGGAGAAGGCATGGTTGTAACTGTTCATCCCTTCAAAGGAGGCAAAGATGGCCACCTATTAGGGGCCTCCATAATAAAGTGGCCACCAATTCTGGCTTTAGTAGTGGCCGAGCCGAAATCGGCTGACGGCCCGCCATTGGAAAAAAAAATTACAATGAAAATCTAGACTTTTATTTTGCAATTAAAAAATTTGTAAATTGAACTTAAATACTTGTAACAAAAAACGTAATTATTGCTGGATCATCGATAATAACACTCCTATAATTAATACCGTTCAGTCTATTGACATACAAAATGTCAACTGGTATGACATTCAAAACTTATATACTTCTCTTCCATTAGAGGAAATTTATGCTACCATGTATTTTATTTCACTTGTATATGACATTCATAAATGAAAAATGCTTACTTTGAAATCATCTCCTATAAGGTTATAGAGGTACTCCGTGTTTGTCATGTTTGATTTCCTATTTCTATTTAAATATCGATCTCCTCCGTGAGGTAGGACTTCTTTCGGCCTTCGTATAGATGGTTCTTCAAAAAGTTTGGGACTTTCTGAGAAGACAGCAGGCGTTTGAGTTCGTATGCGAATAGAGAGCAAATCCTCCTCCGTATTCTGACAAAACAAAACTTCAAAGCAGTTTAACCAAAATAGAAACAAATGAAACGATCTTGAGAGCATTGCCATGTCGTCTGGAAAAGAAAGAACAAATAACTTAAAATACCCTGTTAACAAAAGTCAAAAAGATTAATTTGTGCAGAAATATGTGCAGGGGTGGTCAGATGTGCACGGCCTAATTGCATAAAGGTGCTGGCACCTTTATGTAAGTTGACCATTGTTCTCCAGGTTACAAGGATATCGTAGATATAGAGGTGGAGACTTCTTTTCGAAGTACCAAGTATACAACTTTCATTAAGATTCCGGAACTCTCATTTGAAGATTTAAGTGATTAGTAGTCGGCTTCAATAAAGTGCTCTCACCAATAGGAATTTCACTTTATACCATGAAGAATGCAGTCTTTGTCAAGATTTCGACACATTCCTGTGCATATCTACGCGAATAGTCGACGGCTTCAATAAAGCTCCTGATACTTTTTGCAAGTTAGCCATTGTTCCATCAAGGCATAAGGGGTGCCCGTCACCTTTTACATCCTAAAAAATGCAAATTTCATCACGATGCCGGGATGCTCAAGTAAAAATCTTTATTTTAGTGAATAATCCCCGATCTATACAAAGATGCCGGCACTGTTATGAAGTTCAGATTGTAACTTGGAGAAAACTATTCCCATCAAGGTGCCGTACTTTTATGGTAGTTTCTTCACAATGTAGGTACCGGCACCTTTATGCAAGTGGGCCACTGTTTCATATAGATTCCCATGCATAGAGGTGCCAGTGGCTGTATAAAGCTAACAACACTATCAAATTATGTTTATAACATGAAGAAAGCAGCTTTCGTAGAGGTGCTGGTATCTTTATATCAGAACATCTTCATTAGAGGTATTGAGGAAATTCCCTCATAAAAATACAGGCATTATAAAGAAGTTTAATTTATAACTTGGAGAAAACGTCTGTCGAGGTGCCGTATGTTTATTAGAACACCTAGGTGTTGATGGCTTCTGGCTTCACAAGTTACCATTAACGTTTAATCCGTTTTTAAACTATTGATATGTGTTACCAAGGCCAACTTATTAGCCACCAGCATTAGCTCCTCGGGAAATTTCCCGAACTCCCGAGAGTCCCATCCGCTCCTGAGTATTTATATAAGATGCTGGAAGGCGAGAACAGTTTTTATTCATTACAATAATGGTGTAAATATTTGATAAAGGCCGATTTATTTCTTTTTATCTGGTAAATGTAGCAAACTATTTATTGGACTAATAGGATTTTAGTTAAGGCTTTCTAAAATTATAAAACTTTTTTTTTGTCATACATGACGTATGATGGCCAATAATTTAGATTTACTGAAACTTATATGCAGATAGATATTTCTGTGAACTTTTATAGCTTCTTCTGTTCATAAAGGATTATTTAGGATAAAAACGGTATTCATTCTGAGCGCCATAGCGATCTAGATTCCAGAGATGGATTAAGACCATTTTTGATGCCAAATTTAAGTGTCATCTTGCCTTGCATTTACGTCATAGCCACCAGTTGAATTAAGTAAGAGCTTAATCCAAAATAATGCAGCACGTATTAAAGCTATTCCTATTATATCTATACATGATAATTATGTAGAGTCTCTTTGTTCTTTTTGATAGGATACAACTTCATGGTATAAAGTAAAAATACTTCATGGTATAAAGTGAAAAATATTACAAAAGAAAAAAAAAAGAACTCCGCTTTAGTAATATGCCTAAGGAATTCGAAGGTAAAACTATAATTGAATAGAAGTAAAACAAATCTCATGTGGCCAGCAGATGATGTCCCTCCAATCATAAGTTTTAAACAGTAACGAGCTACTTAAAGCTCGTTGTATCACTTCTTGTTGATAGTTTACAAATCTAATTTGTTGTTCCAATAAATAGGAAGGCCTGTAATTCGAAATTTTGGATCATATTTTGAAGTATATTTGGCCGTGTGTAAAAACTGTTTCTCTAAATTTATACCTATTTAAACAAATGTTTGCAACATTACTTTGCTTTTAGTTCAGTTGAATAACATATAATTTAATTGCTTTTTGATTAAAGAAAATTAGATGTCTATATGTTTAAAATAAATAACATAATTTAGCTTTCTTCTATGTTATTTCTATAATATCAACGAATCTAAATTAATTTTGATCTGTACTTATATCCCTTGATATTTAGGTATCAGTAAAAAATGCTCATTTTTCGGAGTTACAGCTGAATATTGACTACCGTGGACTGTAAGAGTCAGTCAGTAGCAAAGCATTAGATCCATTCGAACTTGTTATTTGCTCTTGTGTCTCGTCATTATCAACAGGACAAGTGCATTTTTTGCTAACACGCCTGCATTACAAAATGTTGAAGTTCTGCAATGCTATTATAAAAATCATTCTCTTATGCCGCTCGATATAAACAATTGTAAGGACTTATTTTATTCTAATCAATTGTTAGTCTAATGGGGCTTTGTCCCTGAGGACTATTGTTTTCGTTTTGCGATTTTACATTAAATGACTCTGAATGTCCGTTTCACTTTTTCAAATTGTTGCCTCCAAACATTACCACCTGTATTATATTTGAAGAAATTAAATAATGAAGAATCTGCATAAATGTATGTATGTTTCTCGCATTGTGTAAAACAACGGTACGTACAGCCATCCAATTTTGAATGACGTAATCCTGCTGCGAGTAGGCATCCGGAAACCCAAATTTGAAATTTGGAATTTGTTTTATTATCGATTTCATAGTTTGTAAAACTTAACGAATTTTTGATTAGCAAACTCAAGGATGTCAAAACGAACAATGGCAACGTTGTACAGAAAAAGCATTTTTATCTCCAGCGCGTGAGACTGTGTATCGGAAATTCTTAAGATATGCTCTATTTAAAATTATTTTCCGATATTGCTCTTGAACTGAATTTTATGGTTTAAGTGCGCAGAACATAATATTTAATAAATAAAGGTAACACACAAAATGTTAAAAAAAACGCCCCTTTGGACGTCATTTAAAATCTAAAACCTTTCAGGTTTTTTTTTTTTTAGTTTTTTTTTTTCCCCTAGTTTTTCTTTCCTTTTCTCCTGATTTTAGTTTCCTGCCGGAATGTAAATTAACGTAAATACTAATCTGAACGTCTTTCAGAAGCAGTATTTAAGCTGCGTTTCAAGAGTTCGAAAAGAGTCGTAGCGGACTTAGTTTCGAGTTTATGCTGCGTGTTTGAAATTAGTTCTCTAGTCAGTGGTAGACACTTTTCAATTTATACTGGTATTTCTCGACTGGGCTTTGCTCCGTGCAGCCGATTTAGCGTTTAGTTAAGCTAAGGATAGTCCTTAGATATCTTAATTTATTAATAATTTGTTACATTCTTTTTTTCTGTTAAGTTTATGTTAGCCGCAAGTGGTGGTGATTTTTGAGCACCAAGAGCGTGCAACTATTTTAATTTAGTTTAAATAAAAAGGTATTTTAAACCTTCCTCTGCAGTATTTATTGTCAAAAGGCATAGTGAGAATTCGCTACTTCGTCTTCTACGTAGAGTCCACGTTGTATGCTACCAAAAAGAACAAAAAGACTCTATATAATTAGCATGTATAGATATAATAGGAATAGCTTTAATACGTGCTTTGTTATTTTAGCGCTTTGTTATTACGTGTGTGA
>KK118338.1:121583-162806 GCA_000611955.2 Stegodyphus mimosarum | reverse complement strand
AAAAAAAAAAAAAAAAAAATCCAGATATGTGATATTGTGAGAGAGATCTTCAGATGTAAGAAAGTTGAAGCATTTGATAAAACTCTACGTATGGATGGATGACTGTATGTTTGCATGTGTGTGTGAAAATAATTCAGTGTCTGTTGCGAAATTTTTCAAAGTTTCTTTTATTCGCAACACTTTCAAAAAGGATCACAGATGACACTGTCGCGTCATCATGTTAATCCACAGTAGCCGTTGCCACTGCGTAAAAATAAACTTTCGGTGTTGTTACTCACACAAATCTGATTCCGAATCAACAGCGTTCAAATTTCTCCACTCCTCCAGAAGAATTTCCAACCAACCCAATCCGAAGGACCTGCCCCTTACGATAATGTCAAATTTGTTCTGACATCACTGCCCGCGCCCACCTCCATCGCACTCCGGGTGTTAGTGAAGATACAACTATTCAATTACTAATCTGATTGATTTAAATCAAAATACTTTTAAATCATGAGATGCCTAATAAGAAATATTAAATATTTTTATGAAATGTCATTAGCTGAACTCATTAAAATCAAAATGTAATTTTTTACTTCCTTGTACGAAGTAAAAAGGAAGCATTGTAATAGCGAAAAATTTCGAGTACCATATTTCAGCGAAAATATCTATTTTGACCCCTATCGGATGCAATTGAACGATGTTTTTGAGTAACATCCGTACGTAAGGACAGAATAAAGGACTCTTTTTCCCCCAAAAAATTATAAAACTGCTTTAAATTGGATTCGAAAATTTTTTATGACGTCTGTGCGTATGTACGTACGTAGGTATGTATATATTTCGCATAACTCAAAAACGACTAGCCTCAGAACGCTGAAATTGAGTATACAGGACTGGTATAACTTGTAGATGTGCACCTCGCATTTTAGTTGCAATCGGCCGCACCAAAAGTAATAAATGTATGTATATATATATCCACTCTGTTACTCGGCTCAGTGATCTCAGTTTCTTTATTCTTATAAGTTTATAAATTGTGCATTATTTGCTTTAAAAATAATTGAATTCTGTTGTTCTTATCTTTCGGTTAACATTTTTATGCCCTTAGTTAACCTGCATGCAATAACTGTAGAATTATCAACAATTAAAAAGTTTATTAAGAGCGGCTAAGCCTAATTCCTGGCCATGATAGCGGCCATATTATATACATTTGTAGCTTAACAAAATAGTGAATTTGCTGCCGATCCAGAAAAACTAAGCTTCGCAACAGCAAAGTAACGTCGTCCTTTATTATTAGGGAATTAAATTATGCTTGATTCATTCTGGAATTATCATTTAAGTTATTAGCTGGTTTTTGCGTAAACATTGTAATTTTAATTGTAAAAATTATTTTTTTAATTGTTTTAACTGTACTTTGTGTTTTATGTTTTTCTATACCTTGCAATTTTTAATGAAGATATTTTGAATTTTTATGTATTTTTGCTTTACCGCGAAGTGAGATTTGAATTAATTACTAGAGCATGTAGCAGAAAGTAAGCGACGCTGAATCGTCTGTGAAAAACTATTTATTTTTTATTTGTTTAATTTCTTTTATACATCGTTTTAGATTTATTGTAGTATTTGAATAGAACTTGTGGTAATTTTTCAGATGCTATAATATTTGCTCACTCTGAGTTATAAAATAAATGAGATGTATTGCTGTTAAGTGAACCTAGCGCAGAAGTGTGGCTATGGTAAATAAATACATTGAACTTTAAAGCGTGCATTTGTTCTATTGTGGTTTATGCCCTATCGACGAGATAGAATTAATTCAAAATCCGTTAATGTTAATTCAATATGTTTAAATGAAACGCAGAAAAATTGCGCATAATTTAATATTCCGTGCAAGGAAGTCATGTGGTGTACACATCAGATTTTTCTTTTTTATGATAACTGTTACAAGCAGCTGGCCAGTCGAGCGGCTAGTTTTAAAAGAAATAATATCGCGAATGTAAAAAAAAATGTATGGGGCCCCCTAACACTCTATGGGGAGTTTCTAAATATATGCTGTTTTTAAATATTTTGCGATTTTGTTCTTGACTTGTACGTTGCTGCAGGGCCAAGAAAGCTTCTGATTGGAAATCATACAGTCTTCTGCCTGTGGTGCTTGTGTCCCAGTAGTTTTGCCACTGCTTCATTAGTTCACATTTGAGTGTAGTTCAATCAGAAGTTAACCAGAATTTAAATAGCAGCTCCTCGCACCTTACACAGTATCTGACAGGGCATGGCCCATATATGTCGTATCTTTACAGATTTCGTCTAAGAGACAGTGTTATTTGTGGGAGTACTGGTGATCCCGATCACTATCTGTTTGATTGCCCTCACACAGCGAATTCACATTTAAAAAGACCAGCTGCAATCAATATGCCGGCATGGTTTAAGAACACAATTAAGAACAAATATGCGCTCAGCCGCATTAGAGACTGCACTACCGTTGCTAAAAGCATTGCTGACAGCCTGGAGTGACTTCTTTTCTCGGACACTGTGCCGTCAGCAGCCCGCTTGTACATATATTAATTTACTTAATGTCTTACTTATTATTATTATTATTATTTTCCTTGTTTTATTCCCAATTATGTTTAATTTTATGATTAATCCAGCACTCTTTTAACGGATCCCACAATCTGTAATGTATTTGTTCATCTTTACATCTGTACCTGATTATATAGCATTTCCTTAATATAACTGCATGCCTACCAAGTACCATAATAGTGTATGCCTAACATGTACAATGTATTTGTTCATCTTTGCATCTGTACCTGATTATATAGCTATCATTAATATAACTGTATGCCTAACATGTACCATAATAGTGTATGCCCAACATGTACCGTAACTGTATAAATGTCTGCCTAACATGCACCATAATAAGTGTTCCCCTAGTCTCTGCAGTCCCCATCATGCACCTTTTTCCCATGTTCTGGTCCTTATTTCAATGCTCCTCGTTTAGCGTGATCAATTGCAGGAGAACACACTACTAAGCTCTTTGTATATATATATACTTTAAATTCCATCGACGGGATCCAACAGGCTAAAAAGCACCTAACTCAGTGGGCCAGCTGTTCCGTCGATGGCGAAAAGAAAAGTGCCAAGAAAGCGTTGTTTACCAATAAAACTAAAAGGAAAAAAATGTGTTAGTAGGAATGAGTTCAAAAGCCAACTGGTAAACTACGATGCTCAGGGGAGGGCATAAAAAAACTTAACAATGCTCTGTTGAGATGTTAAAATCTTAAACCTTTCATATTTTCCTTCGTTCTGTTTAAAAACTGTCTTTTATTGGAATGTTGAGAAACATATAATTTAATTGATTTTTAATTAAAGAAATATAAAATTTTTATAATATATTTAAAATAATATTTTAAAGCCAATAACACAATTTAATTTTCTTCTGTGTTATTTCTATCTTATCAATAAATCTAAATTTATTTTGATCTGCACACTTATATTTAGCTATAAACAAATAATGCTCGTTTTTTACTTCCTTGTACGAAGTAAAAATGAAGTATTTTTATTGCGAAAAATTTCGGGTATCATATTTCAACGAAAATATCCATTTTGACCGCTATCGAATGCAATTTAACGATGATTTTGGGCGACATCTGCACGTATAAAAACAGATTAAAGGACTTTTTCCTCCAAACGGATTATAAAATTGGTTTAAAATGGATTCAGAAGATATTTCTTCGTGACGTCCGTGCGTAGGTACGTATGTATGTATCTTGCGTAACTTAAAAACGAGTAGCCTTAGAACGTTGAAATTTTGTATATGGGACTGCTTAACATGTAGTTGTGCACATCCTTTTTCGGTTGCAATCGGCCGCACCAAAAGTATGTACTTATAATGGAATATATAATTTATAATAGTAAATTATAATATTAATTAATATCATAATTTACTAATTGGAATTATAAGTATACACTTTATACACTTATAATGGTATATAAATATACATATATATATATATATATATACACTCCGTTACTCGGTTCCGTGAGCTCATTTTTTTTTATTCTTATATGGTAATAAATTGCGCATTTTTTACTTTAAAAATGATTGAATTATGTTATTCTTATCTCCCTGCTAAGGTTATTATACCTTTAGTTAATCTGCATGTGGTAGTTGTAGAATTATCAATTATTTAAAATTTGTTTCGGTGCTGCGAAGCCTAATTTTTACTATAGCAGACATATTTGTTTACATTTGAAAGTAAGCAGAATTGAAATAAATCAGCTTCTGCACCTTCACTGTTTTTTTGCCGAGTGGGACCAAAAGTAAACTTTCATTTTTGTGCACCGGAAAATCTATCTTCTTGCCCGCTGACCGAATGGCTTGTTTCAAACTCTAATTTTAATTGTAAAAATTGTTTTAATTGTTTTAACTGTATTTTATGTTTTATGTTTTTGAATTTTTATTAAAGATATTTGATATGTTTTTGCTTTGTCCTGAACTGAATTAATTGAATGAGAAATGTATCGTTAATGAAATTTGAGGAAATAAGTTTAATTGAAATGCAGGAAAAAATGCGTATAATTTAATACTAGGTACGAGGAAGTCATGTGGTGTATACATCAGATTTTTTTAATTATAGGTGAATAGAATTATCGTGCTTTCCGGGATCAATAAGAAATAAAGCTATAGATGCTTTCGAACTTGCTATTTGCTCTTGTAACTCATGATCATCAATAGGACAAGTGCATTTTCTAGTAGCAGGCTTGCATTACAAAATTATGAAGTTTCTGTATTGCTTTTTTAAAATCACTCTTTATGCGGCTTGATATAAATAAATATCATAGCTAAAAATAACAAAAGGCATATAAATATGCCTAAAAATACAAATATGCCTATGATATAAATAAATATCATGCCTAAAAATAATAAAAGGCATATAAACAATAAAAGGCAATTTAATACATGTTCTGCATTATATTAAATTAAGCTCTTACTATAGTGATTTTATATATTTCCACGAAAATTTTTCTAGTCTTTCAAATAAAGTACCTCTTCCGGTTCATCATATACTTTCAAATTCTAATATGTTGCTCTCAGTCATGATTGCACAAAAAAAAAGTTCTATATCTCCCTTTCTACTGGACCGATTGTCGAAATTTAATTTCCGTCTTCAAAGCGCGACTTAGGATACATATTCGATTTATATATAGCATTGATCCAACATAGGTATTTGGACATAAATTCAGACTTTTTCTGAAACATCATACCAATTTTTTTCCATATTTCGATTCTACGACTTAAATTATGCAAAGTGCTAACTATTTAAAAAGCGCACGAGTAGTTTTTAAAACATTAGTTCTCAAAATATTTTCGGTCCTCCACGTTAATTGAATTTGATATATATTTATTAGTACATCCTTTTTATTAAACTTATTTGATTCTTTCTTTCACATTTCGAAATTTAGGTTCATTCCAAATAAAATTTGCCCATTTTTTTATGATTTAGTTTTAAAATTTGTATTTTTAAATAATTTTTATAAATTTTTCGAAAAACATTTTGAATTATAATATGTATCTGTATAATTTTTACCATCATCTTAAAGAAAATGCATTTCTAAGCATACCTGCAAAAAAACTAGAATTTTTATTCAAAATTTCCTAAGAAATACGTGAATTTACATATTGGCGCCTTTTGAAATTTGGCTTATTTGTTATAAGCCATAATAACGCCAAATGTGCTGAACGCACTTTGTTAAAATTATTTGAAAATATGAACGATGGCCTTTTTTCCGTTCGTGTACAAAGAAAAAAGGGAAGGAAAATAGGTTGCTATAAATTAAGGAGTTCGCCAAGTGAATTATTCTGGGCGCAAACTGAAAAAAATTCGCCAAGATAAATTTTTAAATTTCTGCATAAATATCGCACTAAAAATTAAAAAATTTAGTATCTGGGCATAATTTGAGTCGAAGAATCGAAATATGGAAAAAAATTAGTATGTTATTTCAGAAAAAGCCTGATTTTGTGTCAGAATACCCATGTTAGAACAATGCTATATATAAATCTAATATATATATCTTAAGTCGCGTTTTCGAGACATAGAAAACACAAGTTAAATTTCGACAAACGGACCAATAGAACGAAAGATATAGAATTTTTTTTTTTTTTTTTTTGTGCAAGGTGTACATGCATCGTATTTGCACATGCGAGTTTTAAATAGGGAATATGAGGTATTTTTTATTTTTCATAATACATCTTTTCAAGGAAATTTGTCCATAACTTCAAGTAAAGTGTCATTTCCAGTTTATCAGTTTTAGTCAAAATCTAATATGCTGCTCCTATTGATTTAAAAATTTTAAATGCTAAAATTAAGGAGTTTAGGATTATAGTGTTTAATCCAAATTTTCAACGCAAAGTCTAATCAACTCTTTTTATGAATACAGAAAACTTAAATGGGGAAAATAGAAATTCTTTAGGTTTGTTATAAGAGTTATTGTGCTCCAAAAAATCAACACTCGCATACAGACACATAAACAGACAAATATAGTTTCAAAAATAGTAAAAATGTATTGTGACAATAATTCGTGCTTATTTACTCAAAATTACTATCTAATTTTTGGATCTAAAACTTAACCCCCTCACCTATTCACATCCGTTGATGAGAGCTAAAAATTTACGAGTGAGCATTTGATCGGTTCCTTGAAAAAATAAGTGTCCCAGAAAAACTTTTTCCATTTATTCGTCAAATAATGGATTCTCATAAAAAATAGTCGTTGTCACACATATACAACCAATTAATATTAGAATACCTTCACGAAAGCATTCTTCTTCTTAGACAGATAATTCTAGCGATTTTTCTTTAATCAGTTAACAAACCAGACATCTAAAAAATACTCTTGTAATTTCCAGGGTTACTATACTATGAGATTGGCGCTAGTGAGAAATCACTGGCTCGTATTCTGCTCCAAGTCAACTACTGCCTTTGCATTTTCGCTTCTGCCACTTCAATAAGCAAGTGACGTCAGTAATGAGAAGACCTGACTGACTGACTGATCTCATTTGTCTAACAGTAACTCAGCACAGCACAAGCCCACGGAATTCATTGTGGTAAAGAGTGCAAGTTTGCGCCTGTCGTTTGCAAGAGCCTTGAACACCATACAGGTGACAGTACGACTTTGCTCAGTTAACCTTGCCCAGCCCGGGCATCGAACTCCGGACCTGTGGTGCTGCTGCACGACGCGCTAGCCACCGGGCCTCATGGGAAGACCTCACCTTGTTTGTCTATTGACCTTGAAAATTTCATATACCCACTGAATAACGTCGAAGTTGAGTGGTATTCGAAGGAAATAAAGAGTGGATTATTTTAGAATTTTCTTATGAACACTAGGCAAAGTTTTTACTTTAATGTTTCCCTTTTATAAAGTCTCAGTTAAAAGAAAACGAATATCTTAAATCAACGAAAGATCTAAAAGAGTTTATCGTTCTAAAAATTCAATATTTAGACAAAATCGTTCTGAAATATCTGCAATCGTTTCCTCAAAACAGAATACAGAATTATTTTCCTCCCGCGAGTTTTAAGTATTTTTTATTTTAAAAATGAGGACGAAAAACAAAGTATAAACTTTTCTCTTGCATTTCAAATGCAAAAAAACACCTCAGTATCTTTTTATCAGTGCTATTATTCTTGCAACATAACGATTGGAAAAGAAGGTTCAGAAGATTGGTTCAGAAGTAAAATGGTTATGATAAACATCTAATTACAACATTTGAATTTTTCAGTAAAATAAGTCCGAGATCTTTAAAACTCCAAGACCTGCTCCCCAGGTTTCTATGATTTAAGCCTGGAACTGAATGTTTCGCGTGTTTTGGTTTGAGCTATCTGCAACGCGGTTTTAAGAAGCAAAGCAGAGAAAAAAGTTGTTCATTTTGTAGAACGAATCTTTCCTTTCCAATTATTCTTTTCTATCGAAATATGGCAAAGACATTTGTGACAAGTTCTCTAAAATCGTTTTTTGTTTATTTACTTATTTTCCCACAAAGTTTTCCTAGTTTTAGTTTTAATCTATCAAATCTTTCTTCGCTTCGTTGGAAATTTTGATCCACTTATCATTGTATAAATCCATATATTTTGACATGTGTTGAACATATGTCTATAATTTTTATACATTCTTTCCAAACATTTAATTTTTCAAAGTCGATTATAGGAGATATGTCTTTGAAACATTGTAAATAAGAAAAAAAATTAAAATTATATCATGATTCCGGCAACGCAACTTATGAGAAACAGTTTTACATTTTTTTTTAAATTGAGTGGATTTGAAAATGTAGCATTCGCATCAAATTACAAGATTATTACGAGATAAGATGTGTTGTTGAAAAGTTACATAATTATTAAATTTTCAAACTTTAAATGATTTGTTGTTTGCCAATGCACAGCGACATGTACGAAAATACTTTAAAAAATTAGTACTCCAAAGTACGGTAACCTAACATGATAAAATCCACAGGTGGGGTACGGTGAAATTGGCAATAAGGTAATGTATTTTCTGCCTCCTTCCAACACGCCTTTGTGGTGTAACTGAAAGCATACTCAACGCGTATTTGAGAGGTCCAGGGTTTGACTCCCGAAGAGGGCATTGCACCATTTTTACGCTTCCTGCTTTATAACCTAATGACTCCGCATACCTATCAGCCAACTAATATAGTTAAAGTGAACATAAAAACCCTACATAAAAAACATTATTAAAAATAAATCAATAAGATCTGCACTAAAATACAGTATCAATCAAAAAAACAGTCTTAACATATTTCGGTAAAAGCCGTTGAACACTGGTAGTTTGGTCCGGAATTCGGCGAAAGGGCTAGCTTTCCTGGTTTTCCCCAACCACCTGCAGCTTAGAACCACATTATTATGGCAAAGTACATGAGGACTGTGTGCTTAAGGTGACGGTTTCAGAAGATGCTCATGAGTCAGGCTACAGTGACCAATTCTCAAATGAGTTTACTTCTTCCCATTTAGCATAGCTGGCCAGCACTCGATAGTGGGTTTAACACTTCTCGACTTATTGTTTGCTTTTTCATCCCACTACATTTGCCATTTATTGAGAATTTTAATTGATCATCGCTCTGATATCTGTGGAGTGGATTTGAAGGTCAGTCATAGTAGCAGAAGCCGTAGCTGTGATACCTTCTATTTCATTCCCTTTCACGCTAACGTGGCCCAAGATCTACGATTGTTGAATCTGTTATCATCGAAATTTAGAGTTTGATTAAGCTTTAGAATTCCGGTAATAATGCGATGCGAAGTATACGCAGGATCTTTCATAATTATTGCACTCAAGGGAGTTACATTGTTAAATTTTACGTTCGATTATCGCCCTGATACTCGAGTGGGATGTGGGTATTAAGACATTGTAGTAGCAGTTTTAGCTGTAACGCCAGCTAGTTGTTTCCTTTTATACCGGCGTGGTGTGATAATTGGAACACGGGCGAGTTTTTTGGCATACCATATGCTTCGAAATATCAGATTGCTATTGTTTTACTTTTCCATAGAATTACTAAACGAATGATGCAAAAAATAGCAATTTCAAGATAAGGCGAAAAAACGATAACATTGCATGGGCATAAGGTTAGGTTTGATTACTGAAACATGGCAAAGCACGCGATAGGTATCAGCGTAAGGGGATGGATGCATTTCGGGAAGATTTTCTAAAGGAAATGTATTCACATTACACATAGGGAAAACATCAAAAACTAATCATGAAGCCAAACCGTTCGCCTGGGTTCGAACCCGCCGTAAACTACCAGTACTCAAGAGGTCTTAAATATTCGGCCGCTCGAGAGGCTCAGTGGAAAAAGGATTACCAAACAAAGAAAAATTATAAGTATGTAATAATTTTCAAGAAAATGGGTTTCTTTAATGAGTTTTATTTAGAGCCGAAATAAAATTGAATTCAGTGTCCTCCCTCTCCCGCCGTCCACCGAAACCAGAATTGACTACGTCTATAAATTGGATTTAAAATTGCAAATCAGTTGTATGTCTTTCCTATAAAATTCAGGAACAAGATCTAGGATTGTCGCAAGGCTCATTGGAAAGCAGTTATGACTTATGTTTCTGGTAATGTACAACACTGTAGCGGCTAGTATCCAGGCAACAATTGTATTTGTTTTTAAAGTTTACACAAATTTCAGTTTGAAAAAAAAAACACGGCATTGTAAAATTAGGCTGAACAGTAACTTCAGTTTAACTTAGATTTTGAAAAAAATATCGATTTCGAGGGTGGTAAGATTCAGAACACTTTTCTTCAGAAGCAAATATTATATATATATATATATATATATATATCACACATTGGGAGACGTGAATCAAAGTGATAAATGCATTGCTACGAATTTTGTACGTATGTAAATAACTTTAATGAAATTATATGTGAAATTCCAGTATTTTTTGTGTAATATTACTGCCTAAGGGGAAGGATGCCTTCGTGGAGGACTTTCGGAGGGTATGGCTCCGAAAACTCCGATGACTTTCGGAGGGTTTGGCTCGTATGCACGTTACACCAAGGGAAAACCACGAAAACGCCCATGCAGTCTGTCCGTCCGCGGAATACGAACCTCAGACCGAAATACCAGTCTTCTGCAACATTACCGCTCGGGGGTCTAAGAATAAAGGGAGACCTCTATTTAAAGTTGATTAAATGTTTATCTCGCTAAATTGGCGAGATATGGCTAAGCTGGCGAAGATCTTAGTGACAAATTTTTGTCACCAAATTTGGCGAGAAATCTCCCCAAAATTAGCAAACTTTGCTATGATTTTGGTCTCGCCACTTAGTAACTAATGGGTATTGTAATCGAATAACTAACTGAAGTTTTGTGCTGCTATAATCGTATCCGGCCGTTATATGCATTCCAGTAATTTCGAGAAGGTACTAGAAATCTCTTGGCCGAGCGGGAGAAAACTATATAAGACTGGCAAGAGCATCACTTCGGGTAGATGTTGTTTAGTTCAGCGTGAATTCGGAGTATTAAGATATCTTCGCGCTAGCTTCGCTCTTTAAATATGCTTTGTATTGCGTTGTGTTTAACGCTGTTAGTAGTTTGAGTGTAACTACTCCTTGTACTCCGATCTGTGAAGAGCTGTACGAGTATTTTTGTGGAAAGTTCCAATACTGTGAATTGTTTCGTTTGGTAAAATTAAAATAAATTTTATCAAAATATCATCGGTTCCATGTGCATTCAATCTATTACTAACCGTACGTAGTCATCAACATTATATACATATGCCTTTTTAAGTTAAATATATTAAAAAACGTATAAATAAACGTACTTAGCCCAAATTTTAGCAAACGATATCCTAATAAATATTTTGCTTTGCATGATGCAGACATTTAATTGTTCAGTTGACAAACCTATATAGTCATACCGTCTCATATAGCGAATTAGACACCACTACACTAAACGGATTTCATATAAAAATCTAGAAATTCTCATAAATTTGATTATGTACCATTCTAAGTATTCTATATTTTTTTTCAAGTTAAACATGTTAATCTATTCAGTATGTAACAAAATTACAGCTATATATGGAAATTCAGTTTTCCCTTTATTCAAAAATATGTTTTGTGAGAAGTAGTAAATTCTCGCACTTTATTTTTGACTTGATAAAAGAACAAAGAAGACGATTTGAAACACTTCAATTGCTGATTTCCAAGTAAGAGATAATAATCAAATAAAAATACTTTTATTTTCATTGTTAAGTACAGTATTCTCTCGTCATAAAACGATTGGTCGTATTACAACTGAGATCTCGATTCCTTGTTACAATGCACATAATATTAAAACTTGTGTTAATAAAGCCCATGCTTATGATAAAAATTTCCTCAATTAAAACATTTAGGAAGATGAGAAAAGAAGCACAGTAATTAGTGATTTTAGTATCATTTCCTGTTTGAATTAAATGCCAGCTGTTTAGTCAGTTCACAGAAATATAGCTAAGTTCAGATAAGAGGAAATGCATTGACATCTGGAAGAAGTGAATTAAAGTTATGTAATTTGGGTTTCTTCCGTTTCGCATTCTTATATTCAAAAACATACTAGAAATGAAGCATTGAGAGTTATTCTTCTAATGAGAAATTCTATCGTGCTAACTATTATCATCTAATACAGACGAGTATAAACTTAAGCAACAACAGAAATTTGATTCTTTGAAGTTCGCACAGAATGAGGTTCTTTTTCTGATTGTCCGGATTACACATGCTTACGTGCGTTAGTTCGGAACTTCATTATTCACAGCCAGAAAATATCTGCTCAAAAAATTGCTACTTTGCTGATGTGTTCGTTATTCTGTTACCACAATACATGGTAGTTAACATACGCAGAACTCGAAACAACAGTATATCTAGCCACGATACAGTAGGGAAATTGCATAGAATGCCATAGTCTACTAGACAGTCATTCAATAAGTATCAACTTAAATAGTCTAATTACATTCTCAATATCCGAGCGTATGTTTAATATGCACTTATGTGGTACAAAGAGCATTTGTGGCAGATACAAGTGCAAAAAGCTGTACTGTGGACTACTTTTTAAGACTTTGGTCATAAGCAGTCAAAACTGAGTTCTATTTTTATTGTCAAAAGAATGGAACGAGAATTGTCCATTTGTTCGAAACGGCGTCTAAATAATAATTAGCAAGAGCACCGGCAGGCCACGATAATAGGTAGAGGTACTTTTTCCCACTGGCATCTTGTTCTTTTAATGGATGCATAATCTATCTTATGTTCCTTCTTTCTATTTGCATAACTAACAAACGTACCTGAATTTGCAACAACTTTGCGATTTATGATGAATTTCGGGCATTTCCAACGCAAGAAATACAGATCTATTTCTTCTGCGGGTACACAACTCATACCAAACGGTAGAGAACACTTTTCTTTCCGATCGACGCAATATCCATAACGAAACCATGGCGGCCAATAAGTAGGCCCTAAGCTTTTCCATCTAAAAGCAACTGGACATGAAGCTCTTTCTGTCAACCAAGATTTTATCTCGTTTTCATACGGCAAAAGATCCGGTTGCAGACGTGCAAATTCTTTCGCAAAACTGACGTTTTCAAACAGCGTTAAACGCTTCTGCTTAGCCAAGATCTTCTCTGAGACATTTAAACTCACTTCACTCAATGGCACGGGTTTCCAGGGCTTCTTTGGTCTTTTCTCTGTCATAAAGTTGGGCTGAAAATAAACGCTTTGTAAAAACTACATAAATACAAAAATAAAAACTGATAATACTTTTACGAGTACTTAATGCATGACGTAACAAACAGCTAATAAAAATTATGATAGGCACATGTTTATAAAATTTATTTGGTTAAAACAGATGAAATGCATTTTAATTTATCAGTTAGATTTTTTATTAATTAGAACCGTCATTGCTATTGAAGGGATGCAGTAAATTAGGTAAATTTTTCATTTAAATCTAAATCGAAGGACTTCGATGCTGGCCAATGTCATTAGTTACTAGATTGATGGTCACTGTTGGTCAACAGTGGATTACCGGCATAGGCCACCGCAGTTAATTTATCACACATTTTAAAATTATACCTAAACACACCAGTGGTGGTCATAACAACTGGCTACTTGTGACTTACAAATTCACTAACACTACTAGTCAACCAATAAATTTAAGGAGACATTTAAATTGACATTAAACTGAAGGACAACTGTACAGGTCATTCTACTGGTTACTTGTGTCCTACAATGATCACCAGTGTAGGATAGTGATGGGAGTGTTGGATTTTCCTGGTGTAAAACCTGATAGACTATGTATCAAACGCATGGCGAATAAGCAAGACCAGTGAAGTAAATTTAGGTCAATTTTAAAATTAAATTACAGAATTCATACTAAGGGTAATTCTTGGGAAGCTTTGCAACAAATTGAAAGATACTTTTAAAATGAATACACCGTTCAAGAACAACAATCACCGCCTAATCTATGGTCGCTAGTTATATACATGTTTTCAGTCATTAGTGTATGGCAGTGAAAATATTTTGCGGTGGCGATGGCAATAAACGGATGATAAGTAGACTACACCATAAAGTAACAATCTGAAAATTCTAAGCCAAAGATTTTCGAACATCAAAACTCCTACACAGTGTGATAATTTGATAATGACGCTGTTTACATGTGATGAAAGATGCTGTTTACACAAGTATTAAAACAGTCAAAAAATTCCTCGTCATCGCTCTCTGAACCCTATCCCTAGAATGTCGTTCGAAAGAGGGAAACGAGTTCATCTGTCTCGTTACGTAGTCTGTGGGAATGTCTTATGGTGTATAACCTACATGGTCATAATGCACCAGGCATATGAAAATAGCAATTAAAGTATGTATGTATGCTATGACAATAAAAAACTAAGTTGGAAACGAAGTATTCTTAAACTTACAACCAAGTAAAAAAAGACAGTGCAAAAAACTAAAGCTAATAATGTATACATAAGTACATGTATATACAATGGTGTCCAAAAATTAAGCATAATTGATAATTATGTGAATAAAGGAAGGAACTGTAAATCAGAATGACGGGAAACGTGATATGCGAGTGTAAAATTGTTATAAAATAAGGAAGCAAATCTAAAGAACGATAATAATTAATTTTATTATCCAAAGTAGCAGATTGAAAGAAAACTGAGAATAGCAAGGGTTCACACTTGAAAGAAAACATTAAATAAATTACTGATGCTGCAGTTTAATAAGGCGTGTGGTCACCTCTGACTGCTAAGCACGCTGCACAGCGATTTACCATTCTTTACGTTAAATAAATTACTGATGCTGCAGTTTAATAAGGCGTGTGGTCACCTCTGACAGTCAGGCACGCTGGACAGCGATTTACCATACTTGCTATGAGATGATGAATGACTTGTGGGCTCAAACGGTTCCAAGCTGCTTGGAGAGTTCTCTTCAGTTCTGTAACGAAGCTTGGTGGGTGCGAAAGGGCTGCAATTTGTCTCCCGAGCATATCCCATACATGCTCCATAGGATTTAAATCAGGGGAGTTCGCAGGCTACGCCATGCGCTGGATGTTTCCCGTTTCAAGGAAGTCATCAACCAGCACCGCTCGGTGACATGGCGCATTATCATCCATGAATATGAAGTCAGGACCGACAGCACCTCGAAACAAGCGAACATAAGGCTCAAGAACTTCATTTCTGTATCTCTGACCAGTCACAGACCCTGTGTCAAAGAAATGGAGGTCTGTGCGGCCATCCATCGTGATGCCTGCCCATACCATTACTCCCCTTGATGGAAAATGATGTCTTTTCGATATGTTTCTTGGTTCAAAACGTGTTTCACGTTCTCTCCATATCGTTACCCGACGAGAATCAGTACTCAGACTAAACCGGGACTCGTCACTGAACATCACATTGGCCCACTCTCCCACACTCCAATATTGATGTTTCAAACTCCAGTTCAAACGAGCGCGTTTCTGCGCAGACGTGAGGGGAATGCAAACTGCTGGTCTTCTGGCATACAAGCCAGCATGATTGAGTCTCCTGTAAACAGTTTGCCTCGAAATTCGTATTCCTGTGGCGACTGTGAGCATCGAACTCAGTGCTCTGGCAGTACTGCCCCTCTGACGTCGCGCACTTATTACCAGATATCGGTCTTGGCGAGGGGTTGTGACTCTTGGTCGACCTGATACTGGTCGTCGGGTAACATCTCCCGTTCTTTGAAACCTCTACCACAGTCTCACAAACTGCTTCACATTCAGAATTCGAGACACTTCGGTTTGTGATAGTCCGGATTCCAGCATTCCAACGATTCTTCCTTTCGCAAACATCTCCAATTGGCGTCTTTGTGCCATCATTCACCTTGTTTAATGGTTAACAACGTTCTTTCGCACAGCAGTTGCCCGAAACTTGTCTGAACTGCGTATGCTGCGTGAATCGGTTTCTCTGCGTTCCGACATGCGCGGGTGTTTCGCGCAGGACGTAGTCGACTGAAACGTTTTGCATAAACCCAATGTTTTTCCTTCACCCAATTAATATCCGCAAGAAATTTGGAATAATTTTACGAATATTTACTCCATGTTTTTCGAATTTTACAATTTATCTTAACTTTTGGATACCAGTGTATATACATATATAGGTACATGCATACTGGGTGTTTCAGTAACACGTTTCAGAATTTGTAGGAGGAGTAACATAATGCGTCATAATGCCTATCTAAACCATTACGCATCCACTACCGTAATGATCCTTTTCCTTGGTGAGGAAAGGATGGATCGTGTCCCAAGCTCTCCCCTGATACAGCTAGCCGAGAATCTGTCTTGGCTGAATATCGATTTATCTGTAAAAAGCACTGGGCTTCACTGAAATCTGATCCAAGGCGCATGCTTTCTGCGCCATGGTAAACGCACTTTCTTGCGTACTGCAGTAGATGGGACCCAAACAATGGGTTTTCTGACACATCGCCGTATATTATAAGCCTTCGAACAACCGTACACACTCAAACTCGGGTTTCCGAAGCAGCATGCAGCTCACACGAGAACCCTGTCTCCTCAATGGAAGTTCCAAATAACGATACTCATTCTTCGTTATAGATCGTAGTCGACCTTTCCCAGGCTTTCCCGATATGTATTCAGTATCCTGAAATTATTTCCGCAAATTGCAGACGACAATGGGCGTTACACGGACCTCTGTAGCCAGCTGCGCTTGTGACTGGCCTGCCTTCAATCTGCCTACAACTCATCTCATTCAGTCATCCATACATTCGTGGCTATTCATTTTACCTGATGCCTTCTAAAATTTTTCCAATTATTGCGAGAAACACAGTGAAAGTCGTGAAATAATACGAGCAGACAAATAGCCGAAATCCCTTTCCACAATCACTCAGATACGCATGCATCCGCACGCTCCCCAGACACGCACGGATAAACTTACGTATTCGACTTGATATTGAATAACTGCATAATTCTTCGGTGGCATAAGTAGTAAGTACGTTCAGTTCAATACGTTTCATAAAAACAGGCACTTTGAAAATTCCCTTAATTTTGCACATGAATGCATAAGAAAGAAAGAGCAAAGGTTATAGCTAAAGGAAGTGAAAAAAGGAAAGATCTGCAAGGTTCAGGGACTGACTCCCATTTACCCTGAAGAGTTTTTAAGTGCTGCGTTTTAGTTAGGTATACTGGAATAGACTTTGCACCTAGAGTGGCAGTACCAAGAGCTAGGTTCCAGATATACTTTGCCTATTCCGCCTAGTGATGCCTCTGAGTAGTCGAATTAGTTATTAGCAGAATTTAGCCAGATTAGAAGAAATAGATATCCTGATAGTGTCGTTACACGCAATAGGTTACTGCAATAGATATTCCTGCATTAATTCCTTTAAAATTCGGAACAACTTAAGAACCCCAAACATACGAGTTCATATGACTGAAGATGCAGTAATCTAATAATTCAATAAATATTACATACCAGTTAAACAGTCACTGTTTATTTGCCTGTTACTTTACATAAAAGGAACTTTTAAATATCAAACATTGATTTTTTTAAAATTTTATTTTGATGTAGGGATAAATTCAAAAATGGAAATGACAAAAGGCATCAATAAAATTCTACTATTTAGGATAAGAAATAAATGAAAATATCAAGAACATAAACATTAATATATAATATATATATAACGAAAAATGCACAGTGTTCTTCCGTTTGTTGAATAATTAGATACTTAGCGAAGATTCAAACATTAACTTAAAACATAGTAATTAGATGGCTGAAAGTACGCATAACGCATTGCGTTCAAATCCCTCTTATTAATTACAAAAATGGTGCAAATGCTTATAAAATAATCATTTTTAAAAATTATTTGGGTTCTGAACTTAAAGTATAGATATCATTAAAGAAATAAAAATGTTGTAGGAAATATGTACCATGATATTTGACGAAATGAGTTCGGAAAATTTAAAAATTGTAAGGAAATATCCGGATACGCAGGAAAACATAAAGGTTGAAAATGCAAATGAATTTAATAATAGTTTCTAAAATGAAGTAAAAAAGCAGAATTGCTAAGGCCGTGTGAACAATTAAAGAAAGAAAAATTGTATAACAAGTAAATTAAAATAGAGCTATGAAATATATAAATTGAATTTTCACATGTTAAGCATTAAAATAAGATTCTGTTAAGAGGATAACGTACATTTCATTTCACTCACATAAAATTCATAAATGAAGACTGCTTACTTTAAAATCATCTCCCATACGGCTAAAGAGGTACTCTGTGTTATCTCTTTTTGGTTTTCTCTTTCGATTCACATATGCCCTTCCTTGCGGAGCTTCATTCAAATATGCCCTTCCTTGCGGAGCTTCATTCAAATATGCCCTTCCTTGCTGAGCTTCATTCAAATATGCACTTCCTTGCGGAGCTTCATTCAAATATGCACTTCCTTGCGGAGCTTCATTCACATATGCACTTCCTTGCGGAGCTTCATTCACATATGCACTTCCTTGCGGAGCTTCATTCACATATGCACTTCCTTGCGGAGCTTCATTCACATATGCACTTCCTTGCGGAGCTTCATTCACATATGCACTTCCTTGCGGAGCTTCATTCACATATGCACTTCCTTGCGGAGCTTCATTCACATATGCACTTCCTTGCGGAGCTTCATTCACATATGCACTTCCTTGCGGAGCTTCATTCACATATGCACTTCCTTGCGGAGCTTCATTCACATATGCACTTCCTTGCGGAGCTTCATTCACATATGCACTTCCTTGCGGAGCTTCATTCACATATGCACTTCCTTGCGGAGCTTCATTCACATATGCACTTCCTTGCGGAGCTTCATTCACATATGCACTTCCTTGCGGAGCTTCATTCACATATGCACTTCCTTGCGGAGCTTCATTCACATATGCACTTCCTTGCGGAGCTTCATTCACATATGCACTTCCTTGCGGAGCTTCATTCACATATGCACTTCCTTGCGGAGCTTCATTCACATATGCACTTCCTTGCGGAGCTTCATTCACATATGCACTTCCTTGCGGAGCTTCATTCACATATGCACTTCCTTGCGGAGCTTCATTCACATATGCACTTCCTTGCGGAGCTTCATTCACATATGCACTTCCTTGCGGAGCTTCATTCACATATGCACTTCCTTGCGGAGCTTCATTCACATATGCACTTCCTTGCGGAGCTTCATTCACATATGCACTTCCTTGCGGAGCTTCATTCACATATGCACTTCCTTGCGGAGCTTCATTCACATATGCACTTCCTTGCGGAGCTTCATTCACATATGCACTTCCTTGCGGAGCTTCATTCACATATGCACTTCCTTGCGGAGCTTCATTCACATATGCACTTCCTTGCGGAGCTTCATTCACATATGCACTTCCTTGCGGAGCTTCATTCACATATGCACTTCCTTGCGGAGCTTCATTCACATATGCACTTCCTTGCGGAGCTTCATTCACATATGCACTTCCTTGCGGAGCTTCATTCACATATGCACTTCCTTGCGGAGCTTCATTCACATATGCACTTCCTTGCGGAGCTTCATTCACATATGCACTTCCTTGCGGAGCTTCATTCAAATATGCACTTCCTTGCGGAGCTTCATTCAAATATGCACTTCCTTGCGGAGCTTCATTCAGCCTTCGTGTGAAAGATTCTTCAAGAAAGTTGGGACTCTCCGAGACGAAAGCTTCCTCTTCGATTGATGCGATATTGGATAACGAACCTTTTTCAATATACTCACAAAACAAAACTTCGAAACAGGATAAGCAGAGTAAAAATAAATGAAACAATTCTTGTGTTGACATGTTTGCTAAAAATGCAAGAACAAATATAAAATTAGTAGTTAAGGGACGCATAAATAATTATTTATTATTTATTTATTATTAGACTGGTTTAGTTAATTATGGCAACGCGCACGAGTGCTTTGTGCCAAATGAGAGGGATGCCTTCGCACAGGACTTTCTAGGAGACACTGACACGTAACCAGTTATTACAGGCAAGGAAATCTACAAAAATGACCGGGCAGCCAGCCCATTCACCGGGAGTCATACTTCGGTCAAATTATGATGGTCGTTCTGCTACTGCTGGGATATTGATGCACTTATGTTAGAAATTAAAGCAACTTTTTTTAATTATAATAATATTGCAAATCTTCGTGAGAATTATTAGTTATATTATAAATTGCATGAATTAGAAGCATTATTAATTAACTGATAACATTGTTAAAACGAAAATAAGAAATATCCATAATTGCTTTTAAATCACCTAATTTGTTAAACAAAACGTAATTGTATTTTCAAAAGTTAAAAGGTCTGTCGAATAGTAATATCAGGAAAACTAAAATTTAACGAGCCGCGTGGGTAATGAATTTCATGGTAGAATAACAAAAAACTCAACGCGTTGCAGATGAAATGAGGAAAACTAACTTACCAGCATTTCATAAATCAACATAAATAAATAACATAAATAACAACATAAATAATATAAATAAATAAGTAATAAACGTATATAATTAGAATACATATAATTAACTTGAATAAAATTTTTAAATGCACTTAAGAGTTAAATAAATATATGTGCCAGTATTTGTTATGGTTACTTTTTAAAAAAGGTTTTGTAAAAGAAAAGCTGAACTCCCAAACTACAAAACTCGAAATTTTGTTTCGTTTCCGTTCTGCTCAGTCCCGGACTGCGTGCATATCTAAGCTGAGAGCATACAGCACATTGTCAAAATACGTATACATGCTGCTTATTTATGAAATGGTGGTGTCACTTATCATATAAGTGTGTATTTCAGCGCTATGCTCTATACTCGCAAACTTAGATATAATACTCAACCTAAGACTGATTAGAATGGAAACAAAGCCAAATTTACAATTCTGCGGAACTTTTAATTTTCCTGGGACTTTAAGATTTAAACGAACGATTTACATATATTTTATTTGAAAATATGTATGTATACCTTTCGATTGTATAAAAAAGTAAATATTGTTTCACACGGATTTGTTAAACTTATTACACTTGCGTTTCGTTTCATTGCGAAATTTGGACTCAAAATGCACGTTTCTAATTTACATGGCATTTTCGAGGAACCAGTCTACCATGTAAATGTCTTACCTTATTATTTTGTAAAAAATAGTTTCGTGAAATTAAAACTAGGACAATAATAACAGAGCATTAACATTTTAACACAGAAATATTTGAACATTATAATAAATACTTCTTTGACAAATTAATGTCGCATTTGTTGTACATGTTTCAAACTTACTGAGGCAAACTTCGTGTGAAACACTCCATGCACAGCATGGTGAAATGATGTGATGAGATATTTCAGTGGATGAGAATAGAATATACTCAAACCATAAACCATGAGTGGCAATCGCAGAAATAGGAAAACCTTTAGAGATACTTTATGATTGTAGCGTTTAAATTGCATATAAGAATTTGCAGAAGTTTCTGTAAATATAGTAAAGTTTTAGAAATTAGTTATTACTATAAAAAATACCCCAAATGGAATTTTATTAACAACAGTTTTGCTGGTATGCCAATACATTGAGCTAGTGCTTACATATAACCGTACGTTATAGTTCCATGCTTTATCTTTTAATAAATGGACCTCGTCTAACGTTACCATGTAATGTGCTATGACGGGATGAGTGCTTCTTCATACTTCCAACATTGCATGTAATGCGCTACGAGACAGCGGCCACTTTGAAATGCTTTAATCCACTTTGAAACGCTGCAAGTTCCAAAAAGAACTTATGCTGGATGGAACATGAACAAGGCCTTATCTTTAATGCTGGATTAGACTTGAATAACATCCCAAGCCAAAATTGAAACGCCAGTTGAGTAAGTGGCGTCAGTTGCAACTACAAGAGTCGCCATAAAAATCAAAAGTTCATCACAATCCCAGCAGTGTGAAGGTAATAATGATGCATGACAATAATGGTGTAATCTTAACGCGTACCGTATCTCGAAAGACTGGCATCGATTTATAGCATTTCAGTCACTTTTGGAACTTAGCGTTTCAAAACAAAGGCAATGTTTTCTGTAGAACAATGCTCAAGAGTATGTAGTGCTACTTGTGGCTGATTTATTCACTCTGTCAAACTGAAAATTGTAAAGAAATGCGATGACGCATATCGATCGTAGCGCTCCCTTCTAAAAAATGAAGATCGGATAAATGGACACTAGACCGAATGGATAAAAACCATATATCTATGAAAGGATAGAGCGTAATAAGCCATACCCTTCGATTTATGGATATTATACATGTGGATTCATTTACTAATTAGCATGAAATAGCGTAACCAAATTTTGAATTAAGTATTAATGTAGTCATTACAGTATTAATTCATTCGTAGTCATTACATACAGTATTACTGCAGTCATTAAGGTTTTTCAGGTTCTGTTTACCTGCAGAATCTGGAAACTGAAAACTATGATATGGAATAGAGCAAAATTGTTTCGCTTTTGAACTCGACCTTTATTTCATGGTGCACCTTGTCAGCCGGAAAAAAGATTTAAGAAAATTTAATAATTATTCGACTATTATTTACAAGAAATCGTAAGTGTCAAGATTTGAGTTCCATTAAATAATTCAATATAGTACATCTAAAAAAGTAAGAACATTTACTTTATTTGCAAATGAACTAGATAATCTCGAAAACGTAAGAGGTAGTGAAAACGCTCTGTCACAAAGCTCATCATTAAATAAATAGGAATATTAAAGAAAATAAGCCCGTGAATAATTTAAAAGCATTATATAATCATTTAAACACTTAAATTGGAAATGTCAAATTAATTTAAAATTCTATGATAAAAAAACAGATTTAAAGCATTTTGAAGTGGAAATTAATTCCGCAGAAGAATATAAAGATTGGCTTGGTTTGGTTTGTGCGATTGCGACAAAGTCTCGAGGGCTATGAGCCTAAGGGGAGGAATGCCTTCTTGGGCAACTCTCTAAGGGAAACTGACTAGTACACACGTTACTCATGGGAAAAATCACGAAAACTGCAATCCAGCTAGCACATTGGTAGTTCGGTTCGAGGTTCAAATCCCGCCAATGTTCAGCCACTTTACAGCTCAGCCGCTGGTGGGCGAATATCACAACTTATTAGAATACAAGCTTAATCTAATTGTTAAAGTAGAAGAATTACCAGAAAGTGCTAGAGGTAATAATTCTAATGAAGGAGTAAATGTATCGAGTTCTAATTGTTTTGCTGTATATAGAATTCTCATGTATAGAATTACCCAAATTGACCATAAATAAATTTTATAATTATCCTTTGTATTGGTTAGAATTTATAGGTCAAAAAGAAAGTACGATTTATTAAAATCTGGACTTAGAAAAATTTACTTAAATAGCTTTCTTGGTGGCTCGGCTGTCAAAGTAATTTCTGGTTTCGTTGTTATTGAAAATAATTACGAAGTTACTCTTGAACTGTTGCAGTTTAGATTTGGACAAATAACCATCTTAATTCACGTTTAGGGCAACACTTGAATATTTCCCCTGTTAGAAATCCTAATGATGTGAACGGACTAAGAAAACTTCTCGACCACACCGAAGTGCCGATAAGGGATCTTGAAGCATTAAAAATAGACCGATTCATTCGGAAATATTTTAACGCCTTTAATATTGAAATTGCTTTCGATGAATTCGTTCTTGATTATAGCTGAAAATGATGATCGAGATGAGAAAGATGAAAATAAAGATGAAAAGATGATAATGATAAAGATGAAAATCGAGATTTAAAAATTTCTTTAGACTTCGAGAAACGAAATACTTAGCAGGGAAAGCGGGGGTCTATCAGCTATAATTCAAAAGTTCTCGCGATTGGAAAAGTGACTACCTTTCAAACCGAAACTTTCCTCCATCAAAACAAATAAGCCGTCGATAATTGACTTATTAGCGGAGTCAGCCAAATCTCAGGATCTCTTTTGCGAAGATGGAAATCATCAATCGGCGGACTACGAAATTTTAAGTTTTGGAAAAGGAGCTTTTGAAAATTCAAGGCAGATTTCTTTGTCAAGCAGATGTGTATTGTCTGGATTTGTGTCTCTCGATAGAAAGCATATAATTCAAGACTGCTAGCAAACGCCAAATGCATTTTTTGTAATAGCAAACATTCAAAACGATTTATTTCATCAGAAAAAAAAATCATAAAATTGAAAAGAAAATGTCGGATTGGAATGTAATTTCAGCAGTTTCGTCATAAATCCCGATGCAGACAGTTGAAAACCGCTTACGCTTTGATTTTGAATAATGGAAAATGTGAGAATTCCTTATGATAATCGCTCAGTGAGAACTTTAGATATAAAAGATGAATCTTACGATTATCGAAATAGAGTCACTTTCTGTTTATTCATTTGCAGGTCAAACTGCGCTAGAAAAGATATCAAATGTCGTTAAAGAAAAACTAGAAAATATCAGGTTTCAATCATAGTATTAGTTGCTGAACTACTAAAAACAGTATCTTTAGGATAAATCTTCTCCCTAACTTTTAGAGCCCAACAGCGGCCGAGCGAAAAGGCCGCTGAACACTAAGTAGTTCGATTCGGGGCTTGAATCTCGACGACGGTCTGGCTGCATGGGCGTTTTAGTGGTTTTTGCCCTGTGTAATGTGTATACGAGTCAACTTCTTTCAGTCTTCCATGAAGGCATCTTTTCCCTTAGGCAGATATCCCTCGAGTGTTTTGCCATAATCAAATAAACCACCCACCCCGGAGATTTAAATTTTGTTAAAGAAACAAAGCTTTGAAAATTTTACAATTAGTTGACTATTGTAAAAATAAAATTCACATTCTTATAGGAATAGATTTCTACTATTCGATAATTACAGGTAAAATTAAAAGAATTTCAGGAAATGTAGTAGCCGCAGAGTCATTACACTAGGTGGTGTTTTCCAGATAAAGAAAATGATTTTAGTGAATTAATTATGAAAGTAATAATAAAAGTAAGTTTGGTACCCGATCAACTGTGGAAGTTTTGAAAGTTTGAAAACTTAGGTTTTTTAGAAAGTAATGTTCAAAATGAAAAAAAAATTATTTAGAAATTATGAATCTTTCTAATCTGATATCAAGTATATATGAACGGTAAGTACTAAGTAAGATTACCTTGGAAAACATATTCAAAGCATTTAATAGAAGGCAACAGGAATGTTTCACTTGAAAGATTTCAGACATTAAATTTCAAATTTGAAATTGAAACACTTCGTTTTTTCAGTTAAAGAGGTTTTAAAGAATTACGAGTTAAACATACTGTTGAACTTGTGTAGGAAGAGAATCGAAATTATAAGACCCTAAGTTATTTACCTCAGAGAGTACCAAAATCAGAAATGATAACGCAACAAGAATGGCAGTTTATGATGGTTCAACTCATAAACCAAATGGACTCTCTTTAAACGATTGTTTATAGACTGGTCCGAACTTATATTCTGATATTTTTAATTTACTGATATAATTTAGATAAAATTTGATAACCTTTACAATACATAAACCTTACTTCAGATATAGTTAAAGGTAGAAGATAGAGATGTTACACAGCTCTTTTTAAACGATGATCGTTATGGTAGTAATGAAAATAATAAAACTTGGATTTAAAGAGACTTTCTTGTTCGGAGTAAAATCTAGTCCCTTTCTGCTTGCTGCTATTCTTTTAAGCATCACATTAAGAAATATTCAGAGATGTATCCTGAAACAGCAGAACTCTCAAACAATTGCTTTTATGTTGACAATATTAATGGTGGTCAACAAAATTTATAGCGAGAACTGAAATCAACTTTTGAAAGCTTGAATATTTCCTACGAAGCTAGCATGTCACTACGTAAGTGACATACTAATTCCAAAGAAATGAAAGACATTTGCAATCAAAAAAACTTTTGGGCACGAGAATCTCCTGAAATGGTTCCGATCAAAACACTAGGAATTTCCTGGAATACGGATAATGATCACTTATTTTCAACATCATTTTATTTAACAAATTTCATCCCTTTGCTGATAGCTCCAAATGTTTTCTATCGCAAACCGCAGTTTTACTACTGGTGGATTCTACAGTCCTTTAGCTCTAAGAATAAAATGTTTGATTCAGAAAATCTGGTCTACTGAAATCGATTAAAACGATAAACTTCTATCTGATTTTATTGTAAATGGAAAGCCTGGTGTGAAAAAACTGAACCCCTCAGGATTCCGCGTTACTATTTAGAGGGAATTATTAAATGTAGATATGAAAAACAAAACTTCATAGCTTTTCTGATGCTAGTCTGAAAGCTTATGGATATGTAGTATAGTTGAAGATAGTTTTGAACAAAGGAACTTTTCAGTTTTTGTTGTCTCCAAGAATAAATTTACTCCTCTGAAATCGCTTGCCCTTCCTCGATTGGAATTCTTGGGCTCACTTTTGTCCGCCAGTTTGAGCGATAAGAGAGCAAAATGTTTAAATTACAAAGTAGTCATCTTTCATCGGACTGATTCCCAAGTAACATATATTCGGGTTAGCGGATATCCCGAAAGACTTAAACATTCATCAAAAATAGACTTTGTTTTTGAATTTTATAAATTGAAAGCAGAAATTAGTATTACTGCCCTGCGTCAGACGGTCCCGCCGACATACGTATTACAACGAGGAACTACTTCAGAAATTGTCACCTTTGGACGCATTCAAAGGGATTAGGATTAGTATTATTTGGATTAGGGTACAACACTTTAAGGGTATCTGTCTTACGGAAAGTGCTTTCATGTAGGATTTCGTATGGCAAACTGGCTCAAATTCCCTTTATAAATGGAGGGAAATCACAAAAACTTATGTAACCAACTTCTTCCCCAGAATTTGAACAGAAATGCGAGTAAATGCAACACCAGAAATTATAACGAAAAAGGTTGACGAGTTCTGAAAAGAATGTTTTATTATTGTTATTTGAAAACACTAAATTCAAAATGAAGTGAGAATATAGTAGGTGCGAAAATACAGTAGGTTTACCATCACTTGTTAGCTGTAAAAACAAATGGAGCACGCGCTGTTCCTTCAAAAAATTTTCTTGTAAGGAGTCGTTTACAGCCTTGGTTTGAGACGATAGTTTGCTGGTAAATGGAATGGACGAGTAGTAGTTCACAAACCACAGAAGCTTCAGGTTGTTCTCAGAGTTTCAGGCATCTTTCTCCACCTCGCCCATCCGGCTGAATTTTTTGGGGGGCGAGGGTAATATACTACAACATTGAACTAGGAAGAAGGTGGGTGTAGGTAGAATTTGTTTTTAAATTTACCTACTAAATCTTCAAGATAATGTATATGCTCCCATAAAAATGTTTTCTTCTTGAATGAATATGAAATGAAATTCCAGGTTGATTGAAGTCTCCACAAACATAAGTAAGAGTGCAAAGGGTTAATGGAACAGGACATTGATACTGTAAATTCATCGCCGGGAAAGGGTGAGAATCATTGCCACTAGAAATCACTGCCAGCGTCAACGCACAAAGCTTCTGACGAACTTTGAAGAACAGCAAAAATCTGAATTTTTTCTTGTATTTCAATAGTAAATAATTTTCACTCTTAAAAGTTTCGATCTTTCCATAGGGTAAATCTGCACAAGTTACTGATAGTACAAACGACTGCTGAAAAACGCTCTTTTACAAGCATGCAGGAGTTTTTTTTTAAAGCAATGAACGTACAAAACACATCTTCTATGAACCTGAGCTGCTATGGTGAAAAAAGTGCAGTCGATGCAAAATCAAAAATACCACGAAGCTTTATTGAACTATACCTGAATTTACATAGTAACATTAGAATTGTTAAGTTGTCATTGCAAACAATATGTGTAATCACTTAAACGATATGCAAAATATCGTTTTTCTTTCTGATAAGCAATATATTAGCATATCATTAACAAGATATATCCCGAAGTTAGGTAGGTTTAACACCTTAATTATTTTTGAAGCATCTGATATAAATTTAAAACTTCTACGGCCATGAGAAAAAAACTGGTATAGAAAGGATATTAGCTGAATAGTTATGGAAAACCCAATGCAAATTAAGGAAGACCTTTATCACTAAATGTCATTTTACGTCTGTTGCTACTACAGTATCTGCTCGAACGGATACGGGTAAGAAGGGGCAATGAATTCATTCATCACCGCGACTTCAAGTAAAATAATTTTAGGAAAGTGATATTCGAAAAACATGCTAAGCTGATAAATCGACATTATCTTACTGTTGAATATGTAGTATTTATAAATTGTGCATTTAAGTTCATTAAAAGTGCTAGCACAATACGTAACAAAATATTCACAAATATACACCATTTATTTCAAAACGGCTTTGTAATTTCCTTTTTAATAATGTTAAAATTTTCAGTTATTGCATCAAATTTTTATACTTTAAATTCATTTTCTACCTCTAATTCTACTTGCTTTTTTGATAGGCAAATATCGCTTTTCCAATATCAATAAAAAGTTGTAAATATGCAGAGTCTCAAGCAACAGAAGTTTTAAGCATTTTCATGTCAATTAAAAAATCCTAGGTTTTTTTATTGTAAAATCTTGTGAATACATTATGTAACATTAAAAATCTTGCAATACATTATGCAAAAATTTGTTCCTAATGAATAATTATTTCGTAGAAATCCTTCAACATAAACAATGAACTTCAGAGTTCATTCCTTAAAAGTTTTAGCCTATCAGCGGCCGAGCGGTAAAATCACTAACGTCGATTCCAGGGGAACGGGCAGGCTGCCATAGGCTTTTCGTGGTTTTCGCTATGTGTAACGTATACACAAGCCAATTTCGATTAAAATAATCCTCCACGAAGGCATCCCTCCCTTTAGGCAGTTAGTTCGCTTTCTAATGATTAAGCTAAGCCCATAAAAGTTTTCAAATGCATATGTTTACTCCGGTGCTCACTTATTGATTGACAGGAATACCAGACTGGCTTCTTACAAACTATAATCTGTATAATATACAAAATTTATCATATATTACATATTTGGAATTGTTTAAAATGTGTAGTTCATAAATGGACGTTGCAAATAAAAGGGCACGTTAGTCCGATCTATCAATAAGATGGGAAAGTACAAGAAATTGATTTAAAGTATATGAAATTAATATCATAAATAATTACGCAGGAAAAATAAACTCGCAATATAGAATTTAAAATCATTCAGAAAACTTGTACTGAATTTTCTCTCAACACGAAACCGATTCGAAGTAAAAGAATGTTAGATTTTTTCCAAGGTAAAATACAAACACTGAAAAAACGATCAAATTTATAAAGCGGGGTTTGAGATGATTTTTCGTAAGTGACAATCGGCACCAACTTATCTCGTTGGTAGGACGATGCGAGTCACGGGATACCATTCGCACTGAAAATCTAACGAACTGTTTGAACTTCTTCCAGACATGGTGGGGATAGACACTCTTCTGGCAGAATAGGAGTTTGTTAAGTGACAATAAAGTGGAAATTTCTCTCAGTATATGAGCTTTGACTAAAACTCGATTTCTTTTAAAAAGAGAAGGCGGCGTTTACAGGATTCAGGTTTTCTAATAAGATGCTTAAAAACTTGAAGTTTCAAATACATAATTAGAAATAAAGAAAATTCTATATTTTATTTTCATAAGTGAAATATAAAGTACTTCACATTCACTACATTAAGCAATATTAGATGCAATTTGATGCAAATAGTATTAAAATTTGCTTCGCTGTTTTATAGTCATAGATATATCTACACTCACATTTACTAAAGCTTATCACATTACTAGGGCTTATCAGATAAGTTTTTATTTCATGACTCAGTCAATAATCTATGTTAAATATGCTCAGCACAATGTGATAAAGTCGCCCAGACGGTATAGTGGTTAAAAGAGTCTACTGCGGAACAGAAGAGCTTGGATTCGAATCTCAGAGAAGGCATGGATGTTTGTAACTGGTGTCTGAGTCATGAGGGCACTCTAAATATATGTCGAGCCGAAAGTCGTTTCTAGAGGTTGTGGTAGGAAAAGAGGGGTGGAAGACCCTCGGACCCCTCCCAGGGTGCTCTTCATCAAAATTGGGGGGCGAAAGAGGTCGAAGTCTTACTGTTACCTCTATGGTGCTCAAGGCTATTGCTAACGACAGGCGCGATCTTGCTCTCCTTGCCAAGACGAATTTCGTGGGCTTGTTTGGATGTTACTGCCAGACAGGTGAAGATATGTCACAGCAACACAACACAGTATGACAATTTTCGGAAAAAGAGCTAAGAAAAGTATTAAATTTAATGCTTTATATTAGAAATGATTTATATATCGATAAAAGATTTATAGCTCTCCAGATCAATTTCTTGATGCAGAAAACGTTAAAACATAAAAGAATGTCATGAAAGTGCATACGGTTAATTAAAAAGGAAGTAGAACCTATGAGTGTCTTCCGAACTGGTTTAAAAATTATTAAAAAATTTAAGGTGAAACATTATTGATATGTATTCTGTTTGGATAAAGAGTAAATATTATTTATTTTAAATATAAAAGAATGCGTGCAAAAAATAGCTGTTTGTGCATCATTAAGGCCAGTCACCAGAGCTCCACAAAACTATCATTACCGAATGACTTCCGAATTTATTATTTCTAAGAGCTGTTGCTCAAATATTCAGAAAACCATTAATCTTTCTCTAGCGTTTTCTTTCTTTTGCTTCCCTCTCCCGGAAAACTTCCGATATCAGGAAATGAATAATTCTAATACAGCCGCTGTTCTTCTACAAAATAATCAAATAAACTAACTCTTACTTTCAGACCATAACAGTACGATTGATGTCTCATGAGGGCTAGATCTTACAAGTATCAGTTAAAGTCTCATGAGGACTCGATCTTAGAAGTGCCAGTAAAGTTTGAACCAAGCTTTGATTCAAACTTTACAGCGAGAAAGAAGGACGAGTTAGTACCAGGTAAAACATTCAAAGATTTTTATCTCAGTCAAAATGAACAAGTTAACAGAACAACAGTCTGGATTATTGCAAGTGATAATTTTACCTCTAATTAGTAACAAAACGTTTCGGTTTACACGTACGTTTGCGCAAAACTTAAATACAGTGCATTCATTTAAAATTTTGCACAAAACAGCAACTATAGGTATTTGCAACATACGTTGCACAGAAAGAAAACTTGGAATACTCACGCAGCCAAACATTTTAATCATCGAGAATAAGACTAAAACCGAACTAGCAATGTTTCGCGGCCTTAGTCATTCAACTACTGGTTGGCCCAAGGAAGAGGTTCGTCTGCATACATCGTTTCTTTAAGATTAATTCTATGATCTACCAGCGAGCGAGCGGTAAAGTTGCTGAACGCTGGTAACTCGGGTCCGAATCCCGCGAACAGGCTGGCTGCATGGGCGTTTTCGTGGTTTCCCCATGTGTAACGTTTACATGAGTCAGTTTCTCTTAGAAATCTCTTCCCTTAGGGAGATAGCCTTTAGAGGCTTTGCCGCAATCATATGAACTAGCCAAGATTAATGCTAATCTGTGGCTATAATTTACAAAATTTTATGTATGAACTTAGGTTTAATATGCAGTTTAGCAAAAAATATATGGCAACACAAAGAGGAGACTCTCAGATTCTTTCGAAACACGAAGAAAATGTCCCCAAAATGAATGCCACTGTAAGATAGAAATTCGAATAATTTTAAAGTTGATGTGTTTCATTACGTTTATTATTGGATAAAGTAGTTTAAGTTTTCCATGATTAGTTAATGCTACTTTGGTAGAACGTTTTAATGCTGATACTTGGTACAAATTCAGATAAAATTACATGTGAACTTTTTTGCGAGTTTTCAGCAACGTAAAAATGGTTTCTTGCAGAAAGCATATTTTAGATCTTTGTATTATGGAAATGTCATTGGTTACGTCGAAAAGACCATGAACTGTATAATAATATTTTAATAGTATTAAACTTAATTATTGCGCATTTACTACAGTGACATGTACAAGAACGTAAGCGCTCAGAACTCTTCTTACTTTCGAGACCGTTTAAGCAAAAATTCTTATTTTTGCCTTTCACGACGAGAAACCATGCACAACTAATTAGTTATTTGTCACTTAACTACTACTATAATCTTAAAAGTTACGCGAATACACGAATAAATATTTCCTTGCTTTTACTTCAGATAAACTACGAACTGAAATCTGTGTTTATTGCAAAATAATGATCAATGTAAAATGTTAAAACGAAATAAGCGAACTTTAAAGTCCTTTCCTCTGTGATTTCTTATCTACTGTTAAAAAAGTATAATATTAGTGGGCAATTTTAAAAATAATAAGTTAATCAGTATGTAAAGCAAAATCCATGTATGACTGGTATTTAAAAATTGAATTTTAATTACCATTTACATAAGATATCAACATAAAACCATTGTAATAAAACCAATTCTCAAATTGGATGCATTTTTTTCTGAATATCTGAACAGCAAGAAGGTAAACCTTGAAGTGACTAAACCCCAGGGATTCAGTGTAACAGACCCTTCAGTGGTGGCTAGAGTTTGTCTAACCAGCACAGCAACTTGAAAAAACATGCCGGGAGCTTTTCAAGTTACCTGCATTTTCCCGAGGAGCAAAAGTGCCAGCACCATTATGAAGTTCGGTATCGTACAACAACAGTCGCCAAGGCTGCCAGGAAGCCCCCGTAAAAGCCTTAATCTTCGTGAACCGGGCACCCTCACATAAAGTTGCAAATGTTGCGGCAGACGTATGAAGTTCGTTATCGCGAAGAAACATTTCTCGTGGAGGGTGTGAGTTCACTCTTGTAATTTTCTTCATCTTGGCGAACAGTTACCTACTTGCATAAAAGTGTCGCCATCTTTATAATATTTTATGAAATGATCAGGGTAGTGGGGCTAGAAAATTCATCTTTATGGTGTGCAGTCAAGAATTAGATCGAATAACTATGAATTTGTGAAGAGCTAACAGTGGCGGTATTAAGACGACTTTTACCCTTCTTTACACGTTTAGTTAATTTAGACGTTAGTTTAATACTTGGTTTATCTTTCGATTTTTTTTTCAGTGTCATCAATCAGTTTCTAAGATTTTGATTTTTGCTATATAAATTGCACAGTTATGATTAATGTCTCAACTTTTTTTAAACCACCTATATCGGGTAAGGAAGCAACGCCACAGGCACTGGCTTCTCTGGGAATTTCCCGAATTCCCATCCGCCCCAGTGTCACGTTTTAATATTGTATCTCATTTCAGGATATATCTAGTTTAGAAAATATCGGGAGCTTTTTAAATATTCTTAAATTTTTGTAATATAGTCAGCACGAATTTTTTTACTCTTCTTGTAATTTAATTTTTCATTTAACCATAGACGTTTGGGGATAAAAATGCATTAAATAATCATAGAGTCTACATGTATATTTTTGGGAATTAGCAAAGTTCACAAAAAGATTGATTTATTAAACAGTTTTAAGATTTTTCTCCCAACTAAGTTTTATACTTGAAAATACCGTGAAGTTAATTTGAATAATTTTAAATGTATATCATCTTTTTAAATGCGTAAACGAAGGAAAGCTTAACTTCGTAATGAAAATATTTGGAGAAATGCTAATTAATCTATAAAAAAATTATTCAATGAAATACTAGAAAATTAAACAAGTACCGATGTCTAAAATTTGGCAAAATGGAGCAAGATTTTTCCAGTAGTTAGAATCAAGTTGTTCGAACAATTACTTTTCGTTCAACTTGCTTTAAACCTCTGGGTAACCCAGTCGTACCAAACTAGTGCCTAAACTGACTTCGTGCAAGAAAAAAATCTCAAACTTTTCAATGAACGAGTTTTTTTATGAAATGCTTGATGCAATTTAATCTGTTTTGCCAATAAATAGCTATACTTGACACACATTCATTTGAAAACTGGGTGATATTTGCTTTAAAAGAGCTTATCGGGCGTGAAAGACTAAGGAAAAAAATCTATTTTTGACACATTTTCCTGAAATATACTCCACAGGCGAGAAGTTAAGCATCATGGCAACTGTATAAAAAACAAAATTCGAATCAACTAAGATTACTTAGATTACTTGATCATGGCAAAACAATCTAATGTTCTTTACACAATCATCAAAGAACAACTATTCTGGATTAGTATGTTTGAAACAAAGTTTCTCCATGTTTTCACGATAAACAGCGAAACAATCGCAAAGAAAGTTTAAGCGATCACAATCTTCTTTCTAATTACCAAGCAAAATTTAGAAGAAATAGATTCGGTTGCGTGATTCTGGCAAAACACTCAAAGGCCATGTACGTAAGGGAAGAAATTCTTTTGCCGACAACTTGTATTTATGTCATATCCGTAGAAAATCGCGAAAAGCAGCTGGCTCGTTCGCTAGGATTCAAACTCTGGTCGAACGAGCAATGTTCACCGACCTCATCACTCGCTCACTGGAGGACAAATTTAGAAATGAAACTTAAATAGCTAATTAAGAAGTAAGCAACTCATTAAGAATAGGGAAGGGTGTATTTTCACTGGTATGGTTTCCTAATACGTTTCTTAATATGGTAGTTTGATTTGGTATCTTGTTATAGATATCAGATTGGTTCATACATTCGGAATTTCAACAGGAGAGCTTAAGAAAATCTTCAAATTACAGCTCCGCTAAAGAAAGCTAAGCTAATTTATACTAAGAAGATTTTAGCAGTAAATCTTAGCAAATTAGCAAAAATACTAAACCACCTTCTACCAATCGCAGAATGTATTTTGTTCCTCTATTTTTGTCTAGATTTTAATGATTTTTTTAAAATCTTTTTCTGCTAGTTAAGTTCTTAACTGCTTCCTTCCTTATAATTAAAACGTTTTTTATTGCGGTAAAGAAAACTTTCAATTAATTGGTTTTCCGTGATCGCATTTTTACAGTGTACGTCCAAAACACAACATTGGAATTTTTCCTAAAAATTTATGAAAAGCAACGAAAACACATTGGAATCTGCTTTTTTTGTCCACTTCACTTATCAGTAATATTTGTTTATATTGAAGGTTTTTCTCGCAATTGCTTACAAAGAACTTTCTGTTGCATGTTGTCCGATTGATTTGTCCTGAATTTAATGAGTTATAACAAAGCACAAGAATTCTGTGGTCTTAAGTGGAGACAAGCATTAGTAAAACATCCAAGGAAAATTACACTCTATTCATGTTAAACTAAGACAGGGCTTTTTCAACTTTTTTATCCGCGACCCGAGGACCCCATAATATTTACGAAAATTTTGTGGGTCTCCATAAGCATTGCGCAAATCCGGCACACACGTGAAACTGTCAATTTTTTCACTTGTACTGTAATATACTACTGAAGTTTTAGGTCATTAATTTCTAATTTTAAGACATAGAACAATGTGAAAATTTTAAATAAGAGACGAAATGGCAGCGTCACGTGCAAAGCAAGTAAAATGAACGTTTATATTATAAAAAGAATGCGTCGAAACGTTCTCGTTTTTCTTTTGTCTGTATTTCTTTGCCTTATCTTCAGATACATTGTGTAAAAATATTTGGTAGTTGTAAAATTATTATAATAAGTTAAAGAAATATCATAACTGCCGAAATTTTTGCCGACCCCCATGGGGGTCGCGACCCACAGTTAAAAAACTCTGCGCTAAGAAAAAGCCATGAGAATACCCATACAGTTAACCCGTTCCACGGAATTCGAACCCAAGTTGAGCTATCAATATGTCCAAGTCTTAGCCATTTGGCTACTTTCTAGGTCATCTACGAAATTTTTAATTTTGGTTTTATTAATTATAAATCAAAGGGTTGAAACTTAAGAAATTTTTATGTACCCAACATGAAACTGTATCAATTTCATTATTCAGTAATCAGTTTTATTATTGCCGTAGCCATGTTTTTGACACATGAAGTATATTAAACCCTTTTATTTTTCTTGAAATACTTTTAAGCCGTTTGGCATAATCGTATTACAAAAGGAATCTTTTAAAATAAAATGTATAATAATATAGAGAAAGTTTGCTTACAAACATATTCTTAAACCATTAAATGCTCAGTTTAAAGCTACACAAGAAAATAAGAAATTCCGAAAATTTCTCACCTGATATCCACTAAGCAGACGTAAACAAGATTAAAAAGGCTGTATCGCTACAATCCTCTCAAATGTATGAACTCTGGAACTACTTTCTGTGTTTCATAAGAAGTATTCTTCCGCAATATAGCACCATCAATGGAATTACTGTGTGAATTTCTTTTGTCATACATATATTTCATCAAAAATATCCTTTGAATTTGTTAAAAATGATTACGGTGTGTAATGTTGAATATTTAGTACGCGACTCGAATTAATATAGTCTCATTAACATGTTAAAAAAAAGTAGGTTTAAAATGTCTATTTCTTTCTAGTTCGAAATACTTTGTGACATAATAAAACAAAATTGTGAAACTGAAAATGTAAGACATAATATGAATTTTTTAATCAAGATGCAGTATGTACTAGGATAATTTCTTTTATAAAATATGCTTAAGCATTAAATGTTATTAGTAACATTTCTAGCTCTATAAATATGTACTTTTTAGTACTTCCGTTGGAACCATCAAATTTAGTATGTTCATCAAAATAAAAATTAAAAATGAAAATCTGAAAGCTTTCAAATTTTTTATTAGGCCCAAAAGAGCGTTTTTTTAACGTTTTGCTTTTTACCTTTATTTATTAAATATCATGTTCTTCCGACTTAAAATATCACAAAATATTTAAAAGAGCATATCTTTAGAACTTCCGATACACATCCAGGTTCCAGGTTCTGCTAGTCGCCGCAATTAACATGCTAAATGTATGTTGTTTTCCGGCTGTCTTGATGAGTTTACCTCAGTGGTCGCTTGAAATAGAGTGATGGTCAATGATTCGAGGAGGACAGCTAGGATGGATGGAGGGTGAATAATTGATACATAATATAGTCTTATAACAGTTCTAATGGCTATGAAGATTAACTTGGATAAAAACACTGACGACAGCTTATCAAATCAGAATTCATCATCACATGTATCATGAGATTTGGATTGAATTAATCCAAAAGTGCACTAAACAAAATACATTACAGTGGGATAAATGAAGATTACATATAATTAGTTGCAGAAGGCAATCCATGAATCTATATACAAATCATAGGTGCTAAAGTTCAGTAACAGGAGCTACATAGCAGAGTCAAGGTCTCCCACCCCAGTCCTGAAACTGAAGAATCCTGCTAGACTCTGTAGGAATTAAACTATGAAAATAAAATACATTTGTATAAAGTAGTGTCGTAACTGTACCCTGCTAGATTCTGTAGGAATTAAACTATGAAAATAAAATACATCTGTATAAAATAGTCTCGTAACTGTACAAGAACTTTTCATAAGTGGGAAAGTTCTGGTTTTCACTGAGAATGAAGGCTGCAAGGGGACGAAGATATCTATCTTCGTTGAGCACTTCGTAGTGAAAAGTTCGAAAGAAGCTCATATGGTCTCAATTTTGAGCTCTCTCGAAGAATATTTTGTTAGCGTTCTTCCTGAGAAAGTTATCCAATCTATCCAGTCTGAAATCAGCATGTAGAAGTTTATTTCAAATAAAAATAGTGTGTATTAGTGCTGATCCTTAAAAATATGTTTTTCACAACTTGAAGCTTGTGTATATCCGAAGGAGTATCAGTAGCCCATGCTGGCGACGCATAAGTCATCAAACGTCTAATACTTGAAGTATAGATGAGTTTTTTCTTTGAAAGATCAAGCTTTGAGTATTTCCCTGTGAGAGGAAGTAAGCACTTCATGGTTTTAATTGCTTTGCTTCTCACGTGATCAATGTGATGTACCCACATAAGTTTGTCGTTAATGAGGATTTCTAGGTAATTAGCCTTTGGAACAATGAGTACCGGCTCGTTGAAAAGAAGAATATTTTTCTTTGGCTTTAAATACCGTTTTTTCCGTCGCAAAAGCAGGAGCTGTGACTTTTGGGCGTTAAGACATATTTTCCAGTAGCTACACCACTATTCAACGCTCGGAATGATGGTTTATAGCCTTTTAATGGCGTGACTGACGTTGGCTGCTTTTAGCGCCAAGGGGGTATCATCCGCATAACAGGCTAGGCTTGCATTGCTGTTAAGTTGCATCCTAGGAAAGTCTGCTACACAACACAGATAGAGTACAGGGCCAATTACCAACCCTCGGTACTCCACTTGAGATTTTTCTGGAAGAAGGTAAAACATCTCCGACGAAAGTCCTGCAGGTTTTATGCGAGATGAATGAAAGGATGAGCAGGATAACGTCTCGATCTATTTGAAGATTAATGAGCTTGGCAATGAGTCCCTCATGCCAGACGTGGTCGAAGGGTTTCGCCACGTCCAACATGAGGATAGCAACATTATTTTGGAGTGCAGGGCTACCCTTGCGAACTTTGTTAAAATTACAAGCTGTTTTGCACTGGATAGATGTTCACGAAAACCAAACAGCCCAGGAGAAAGGAGCTTGAAGTAAGATTTCATTCTTGTCACTATTACACGGTCAAACACTTTACCTAGACCTGCCAAGAAGCTGATCGGTCTATAACCATCATGTTGTACGATTCTTACCCAGTTTCGGTATCATAATAATTTTAGCTTCTTCCCATTGTTTTGGAAAATATGAGTTTGTGAGATATGCGTTCAAAATGTTGACAAATTTGCATATAATATTTTTGGGCAGATTTCTGATGCCTTTCCGATACACATTCTTGCTCGCTAGAGATATTTTTTTTTTCGTACAGTGTTGCCGTTGCTCGCTTTGAAATCGTTGAGTTTTCTAATCAAAACCTCATAAATGCTTTACAAAATATGAAATAGATACTAAAATTCCAAATTCCAAATTTGGACTTCCAGATGCCCCTATTCGGGTGGATACGTACATTATTCAAAATTCGATGGCTCTAGGTACCGTTGTTTTATCACACTGGGAGAAAAATACATACATTTATGAGATTCTTCATTATTTAATTTTTTTTAAATATAATACAGCGCTCTAATATTTGGTGACAACGCTTTAAAGTTATTCGCCGTTTATAGTGAATCAATACAAAATGCCAAAACGAAATTAATAGCCCTTCTGGGCAAATTGTCCCTTTGAGCTAATAAAAATCTCTATAAAATCCATCAAAACTAAATGCTTACTAAAGAATGAATTTACATGTTTTCCACCAGTAATTTAAAACTTTAAATACGCAATGTTTTCTTAAGAGAAAAATTTAGCAATCCAACCTATATTAAGTACAATGAAACTCCTTGACTGCAGATAGCAGGAACATTTAGATTTAGGATATCAAGAAATCCAACTATAAGAATCATTTGCTTTTAATTCAAGCAAACTTTAACTACCGTTAACTTATTCAGTACGTACGTATAAACGCAACCACTGTGGCACAATTTGGGAATTTTTTACAGAAGGAAAAAATTAATGACTGAAAATTACAAAAAAAATTATTATTAGTACATTCATACTTTATGTTTGAATTAGGTGTTTACCCTGAAACTCAATAAAAAAATCTACTTTATACAGAGATCAACTATGTCGTCCCTGGAATTCGAACTCAGGACCTTCGAATTGCTTGCTGGATGCGCCTCCAAGTTTGCCACGAAGGGATGCGATAAGAAGGGAGAAAACCTTGCAGTCTCCTCCACCCTTAAAGAGCAACTGGGTAGTCCGTCACCAAAATCAGATGATGAGGAATTATCACTCACACATTTTAGATAGGGCACCACTGCAGAATCATTGGAATTTTTAGAAACCACGAAACCGAAGAAACGCGCAGTGTTTTCGCTGAAACTCGAAATCGGAAATTCCCGATTGCCAATTACACTACGATAACACACCGTAAGAAGGGAGAAATATGTTATATTATTCGCTACATAAAAGGCGACTGAAGCGGGAACCCACTCGCTATATCCTGGTGTGAAGAATTATCGTCCACCATATTACAATTCGGGCGCCATTTAGAAAGAATAGTTGTTTTAAGATGCAAAGCAATGGTGAGACAATCAACTATCCCTTTACTAGAGTTCGAATTCCTTAACCTCTCGAATGTTAGCTCGGTATATTTCTAATTACGCCTCAAAGGCACGCGGTAAGGAGGGAGAGAATGTTTTACAATTTACAAGCGTATTTTTGTTCTTTTGACATGGAAGAAATTTGCTGGCAATCGCTTTAGGAATATATTCAAAGCAATCGCATCCTTTAGCGGTTATAAGGCAATTCCAACACGCAAAATTTGTAAACGTATTCTTTAAAATTGAGTTCTGTTCTTTTTAAAGTCACGCTTCGTTTATAAAAACCGTTAGAACTTGAAATACGAGAAAAAAACGCATATGAATATCACGACGTTGCTTGTTAAGACTGAAGAATTGTTATACACATGATTGCCAGAGTTTGCTAACTTTTGAAAAATTTGGCGACTTTTACTAACGTGGTTGTGTTTATTCGTAAATACCAAATAATATAAAACATAATGCAGGAAGTGTACGTGTTTTAATAAAAAGATAAGTTAATAAAGATGAAAGTGTGGTATATGCATTTACGGCTATAATGTTCAGCAAAATCCATAGTTAAATACGCTTTTACCGAAAAGCAGGAGAACATATGGGTTCAATTTCTTTATTTACACTATAAATCACTGCTTGGCTATAATAGGAGCTGTTTTTCGAAAAGCAGACTAAAACAAAATTTTTGTGACTTATCTCACGTGTCTGACAGTAACATCAGAACAAGACCACGAAATTCATCATGGCAAGGAGTGCAAGACTGTGCCTGTCGATGGCAAGAGCCTTGAGCACCATACAGGTGACAATACGACTTTGCCCAGTTTCGCCCCCAGTTTTGAAGAACAGCACCCCCGGGGGAAGGATCCGAGGTCTCCCACTCCTTTTCCTCTCCCACCAATCTCTTGAGAAGACATTCGGCTCGCCGCTTATTTAGAGTGCCCCCATGCCGCACAGACACTATACATTTACAAACATCCATGCCTTCTTCGAGATTCAAATCCAGCTATAGCAATCAGCGTCTCTAACCGCTCTCCGGTTGGGCAGCCTTAAGCAAAAGCTGTGATTTTATATCAGTTTCTTCTTCATGTAAGGAATTTTCGTCTTGCACTATTTTGCTGTTACACAAATGTAAGAAATAGTTTCCCTTTAATATTTTAAAAAATAATAAAATCTTACATTTAATATTAAACATGTATATATAAAATATTATGTTTAACAGCTTCAGAGAATTAAATAAAGATTTTATTAAATTATTTGGACT
>KK118338.1:105776-121504 GCA_000611955.2 Stegodyphus mimosarum | reverse complement strand
TTATTTATTTATTTTTTTTACAAAAATAGAAATATTTTGTGCTTAATTTTTCTTGGAATAAAATATGATAAACAAAATTTCTTTTCTTCAGTGACAGTAAATACGAATTAAGTCTACAAGAGTGAAAAAAAAATTCAAATAAACTAAAAGGAATTTTATAAAGATAAAAGTCCGAACGGTTCTGTATAAGATACAGAATTTATTCAATTTTTGTTGGAATAAAAGAAGATAAATCGATTTCCTTTATTCAAATTCAAGCTAATATATTTTATCTTAGAAGGATGAAGGATATTCAAATCAACCAAAATTTAAAAAAATAAAAATCTAAATTATTCTACACCAGGTTTTGTTAATGATTACTTGAGGAGAGAAAACACCAGTTATTTTTTAGTCACGGCTGAGATGATGCTGACATAGAAATAGGATGCGTAATAGAAGAAGAAGTATGCAGACTTTGGTGTACGTAACAAGACGCATAATTTAAGTTCTTGATGAATGATTTCAGAGGACAATTATTCTCCTTTTCACATCATTATGGGTGCGACAAGCACCCCTCAATTTTATATACAACTTTCCATGTTTCGAGGCAATAGATAATAGAGCGAAGCTATGATAGGCACTGTCGAGTTGAACCTCTATCTAATATTATCTTTAACTAATTTAGAAAATTACGTATGGCAACAGTGGACACTGTTTACATTTTGTTCTTTACATTTTTCATTTTTGAGCTCGTTCCTTTTATGAGAAAAGGAAATGGCTTCGTGTTGATTTCATAGGTATTTGATAATGAATGAGTATTATCTTATGCCATTTATATTTTTGAGTGTTGTTTTCAGATGATAAAACTACAGCTGCCACTTATTAGATATGTAAATAAACTGTTTGTGTTGTAATGAGATGTTTCATTTAATAACTGATTACACTCATTTCTATTACTAATTCTTCTGATGTTCGAAGGCAAAACGAGACAGGCACGCTAACAGGAATACGAGAGGTGAAAAATGAGCAATGCCCTCGCCTGGACTTCTCGAATACGAGCCGAGTGTGCTAACTGTTACACCACGAAGGCACGCAAAAAGGAGGGACAGTGACTGGGAATTAGGGGACCCAATGGCGAAATCCTGGTGGTGAAGAATCATCATCCACAACCTTTTAGTTCAGGTGCCACTGTAGAGTCATTTTTTTATGCGGAAGACATGGAAAATGTGCAATGACCTGGCTGGGATTCAAACCTGGAGCTCTCGAATATGCTAACCGTTACATTACAAAGGCATGCAGAAAGGAAGGAGAAAATTTCTTATATAACCCTCCTTTCAAAGGGCGATTAGGGGACACGGTCGCGAAATTCTGGTTGTGAAGAATCATCATCCACCACCTTTTAAATCGGGCGCCACTGTAGAGTCAATATTTTTTGAAGCAGGAACGATGAAAAATGAGCAATGCCCTCGCCGGGACTCGAACCTGGACCTTTCGAATATGTGCCGAGTGTGCTAACTGTTACACCACGAAGGCATGCAGAAAGAAGAAAAGAAACACCTTATAACGTGTGAAACATACATTTTAACCTTAGAATATTTTTCCCGAGTACGTCTTTCCTCCTAGATAAATAACCCTAGTGAGGTTTGTCATAATCAATTAACGAACAATTCCTCCGAAAAGTCATAAAAGTTCCTTATACTAAAGGATAATATCCGAGTTGAGTGCTATTGCAACGAAGCGAGAAAGCAGCTGTTTTTATTTTACAGCACCTTCAAAATGAAGATCTCTATGGAATCAGATTTTAAAAATATGAAAAGAACAGCTTCGAGTAGTTACAATTAAAATCAGTTTATCGTCAATCTTTTTCACCTTAATGTCTCCTATCATTCATTTTAAAAGCAGAAAACAAAGGTTTCGAAGTAGCAAACGATCAAAAATAGTTCAGCAATCTAAAAGTCAAGTTAAAGGGAAAATAATATCCACCTTCATTCGTTTCCTCAAATCAAGATAAAGAATTCTTTTGCTTTAACTAACTCTGAGCACTGATTATTCTAAGTGCTGACAAGAAGATAAAAATGTAAAATTCCTCTTGCACTTCAGCTGCAACAAAACACTTCGGTATCCTTTTGTCAATGTTATTATTTTAAAAACCTTGAAGAAAATTCTGTTTTGAAGTAAAATGGATATGATAAGCATCTAATTGCAAGTTTGAAATTTTTCAGTAAGCAAAATTTGAGGTCCTTAAAACTTAACAACCTGATTTCGTGGTTTTCTAGATTCAAGTCGAAATCCAGTAAATTTAAAATATTTTGCATATTTTCCTACAAATAAGATATCGTTTCAAGCTCTGAATAGTTCGTGATTTTCAGTCTAAACCATCTGCGACGCGGCTAATGAAGCAAAAGCAGAGAAAATGTTGTTCACCTTTGTAAACAGACATTTTTCTTTTTATTTCCTTGTACGAAGTAAAGGAAATATTGTAAAAGCGAAAATTTTCGGGTAACCTATTTCAACAGAAATATGCATTTTGGCCGCTATCGAACACAATTTAACGATGTTTTTGCGTGACATCTGTACAGAGTCCAGAATAAAGGACTCGTTTTCACATTTTTCCAAAACAGGTTGCAAAAAGGATTCAAAATGGATTCAGAAGAGATTTATTCGTGATGTCTGTCTGTACGTATGTATATATACATATATATATCGTATAACTCAAAAATGAGTAGCCTCCGAACATTGAAATTTTGTATTTAGGACTGTTGTAACATGCAGTTGTGCACCTCCCTTTTTGGTTGCAATCGGCGCAATGAAAAGTATATATATACCCACTCTGTTACGCGGCTGCATGAGCTGAGGTTTTTTTAATTCCTATATGTTGGCAAATTGTGCTTTTTTCCTTTACAAATGATTGAATTATGTTGTTCTTTCTTCTGGTTAAAAAGTTTATGCCTTTAGTTAATCTGTATGCAATAGTTGAAAAATTATCACCATTTTAAAAGTTGTTTAAGTGCGGCTAAGCCCAATTTTTTTATTTATTTACATTTATTATTTGCTGCCATATTTGTTTATATTTGAAACTTAGCAGAATAGTGAACTAAGTCAGTTTCTGCACCTTCCGTGTCGAATGGAACCAAAAGTAAACTTTCAGTTTTGTGCACCGAAAAATCTACCTTCTTGCCCGCTGGCCGAATTGCTTGTTTTTGCGTAGAAATTCTAATTGTAAAAATTGCTTTTTTAATTGTCTTAACTGCATTTGGTGGTTTACATTTTTCTATATTTTTCAATTTTTGATAAATATATTTTGAGGTTTTATGTATTTTTGCCTTACCGCGAAATGAGAACTGAGTTAATTGAATGAGATCTACATCTCTAATAGAATTCCAGAAAATAAATTTAAATGAAATGCAGCAAAAAAGTGCATATAATTTAATATTCAGTGCAAGGAAGTCATTTGGTGTAAATATCAGATTTTTTATAAATATTTTCCATCAAAGTACCATACAAACATTTGTGACAACTTTTCCAAAATCGTTCTTGTTTCAGTTACATTTTTTTCACAAAGTTTTCGTTTTAATCTATCAAAACTTTCTCCACTTGATTAGAAATTTTGATCCAGCTGTCTGTATGTAAATCGACATATTTTGACACATATATAGAGAGAGAGACCACAGTTTTTGCAAACATTTAACTTTTCCTTGTTCATTATTGTTAAAATCTTTATGAAACATTTTCCCATAAAGAGGAAAAGGCTTTAAAAACTACCAGAATACATACTTATGAGCAGCAATTTATTTTTGGAAAAACACTAATGAAAACTTAGTATTTCTGTGAAATTACTGAATATATCATTACAAGACAGGATGTGCTGATAATAAATTCAGTAATTATTAAGTAACTCGTTCTAAATATTTGATTGTTGCTGTTGTCAATGAAGCATGGTGCGAGCGGAAAGATTCAAATCAGTTTTAAGTACAAACAGAATTTTTAACAGTATCGTGACATGCTAAAACACGCAGTTTGATATCGTAAAATTAATAATAAGATAATGCATTTTTCAGATAAGTAACATAGTTAAAGAAATACCATATTTTCTCGCGTAAACTTTGCCCTAGTTTATAGTGTTAGGCTCAGATTCTGTATTGTACATAGTGCAATACGGGTAGCTACTACTGGTAAAGAAGGCTACTGGTAAGGTACTGGCTACTGGTAAACTGTATTCTCCTGATTATTCATATTTTCATCCAATATATTCAGTTTTCATTTGCATATTAGCATTTCATTCACTTTCCCTTGCATTTATTGCTTAAAATGTATTTTGCACAGATTCTTCGTTAAACTACCCAAGCGTGGCAGTTGTTTTCTCAGGCTTTAAAGATTTCCGAAGCATGTGATTTTATACCTCTCTTTCTATGTTCTAATTCACTCTAGTCTAATCTACTGCTGATGTATTCGGTCTTTCAAAATCTGTGTCCTTTGTTCTCCCCCTTCCTCCGGTGCATCTGTAGGGAACTGCCATCAAGGCATATTTATGTGAGGTGCTCCTGCGACTTTACAAGGCAACTGAACCACAGTACCTCGCGTCAGGCTTAGTTATTGTCAGATACCGGTTCAGTATCTGCCATATACTGCAATGTTAATATTTGTTTCCGGTGCATCCGGAACAGAGTACCTCAACATGACTCTGATACGCCTTTTGGCGTTTTTCCAAAGAACATTTAGTTCGTCGAACATCGGACTCAAAAAAAAAAAAACTACATCCGCGCGGCAGATAGAATGCTGTCCATTTTTTAATCGTATTTGTTCTATTAAACCTATAAATTTTATAATTTCCTTGTATATATATTGTGTATAACTACGTAATAGAAGTTTTTGTATTTAAAAAGGAAGATTTTCAGTCATATAATACACACTACATCTCTACAATATTGTTATGTACTTTTATTGGAATGTAGCTATTTTTTAAAGAAATAATATTGGGATAACTACTAGTGGTTTATCCATGACTACTTTTCCTGTATTGTAAACCACGATCTTCTTATTCATATTAAATTTTAGCCTAAATTAAACTACTCATACACCTTCCCCCCTCGATTTTAGAACAATAAATTTAGTTTAAAAAGGGAGGAATACGCGAGAAATACCGTAGTATAACACCATATTAAAAACTTCGTTAATAATAAATCAGTAAGATATATAACAGCATATTATAACTAATAATTTTTAGAAATCTCTGTATCCGTATTATAAGTGAAACGTCATAACGACAGTGTGTAATTTGCCCATTACGCTATTTGCCACCAATGATTACGTTCCTCTTCAAACTTTAATAATTCTCCTTTCTGGTCTAGATTAGAGAAGTACTATTCGTTTACGAACTGATTCAATGAGCCGAATCACGTTACTGAGCGAGTGAATACTGATTCCTCAAAAAAGAGTGATAGCTCTTTTAGAGTTCAGTCACAGAGAGCTCTTGTTGGAAGCGCGAGAGCAAAGTTCGATTTACATTTTAAATAAGAAAAGGAAATTTGCTCTTCCATGTTAAAAGTTTAATTACTATCACTTCCTAATTTCCTGAAATTTTTTAATCTAGAATTTTATTTTTAGTTTTATGCAGAAAGGAAGTTTTAGTGAATCTCAAAATGAAAATTAAGAATCATATAGAAGTATTTGAATTAAAACAGTTGAAATAAATCAGTCTAGGGGGTTCGTGATTTGATTGATTCTACTAATAACACTGCTGTTCAATTCTTTTCCTTTTTCGTTCCATCTTCGTCAATCGCTCCCGATACCACTGCTCGTTCGATTCTTTCCGTTCGTCGCTTCACCTTCGTTAATCGTTCCTTTTACTCCAGTTCCTGATTTTGCCGTTAAGGTGATAGTTAATGAGCAATGAGTCATAAAATAAGCCTGTAACTGTGTACAAGCATAATTACGTAAATATCATTGCCGGCTTGGCACAACGCCAGCATGCTAAGCGAACATCTTGCAGATTTTAAAATTGAGTAATGGGTTTTGTACTTTCGATTCTATTAGCTGACGGACCTACTGAAGTTGATTGGCTGGCTGTTGAGTGAATATTACTGTCATTGCTGCTGAGTGACTATTACTGATTACTGAGTGGCTGCAATATTGTTATTGCTTTTATTTCCATCGTCAAATGATCAGTACTGTAGAAGGAGAAAGCTGTTCCTCCTGAATAAAAGAATTATTTGTTTACCAAATCGCTCGTTTGGAGTCAGATATATGAAATTATCGTTACAAGTTTGACAACCCTGACGTATCTGCGATGTGGGAAGCGATAACGATTGAAAAATAGGTTAGTAGCCATTTTTTTTTATTAGTAGCCATTTTTTTTTTTTTTTTTACGAGCAGATGGTTTTGGATCCGGATTAATTCAGACTTAAAGAATCCTTTTTTTGAAAAGTTACTTTACACTCTTTAATTGTCAGAATGAAATGACAAATCAGAAAGTAGCAGCTGTTGAGGAGTTTACAACGTTAAGCTAATTTTAAAAATAGAAGTAACTTGCAATCAGTCATTAACGGAATATTCGCTAAAAGTGTAAATTTTGAAGAATTATATGATCTCTCTAACGAATTAAAAAAAAGGTTAATTCAGTAAAGGTTTATGATAACAAAATTGAGAATCATACAGATTTAAATAAATTAAAACGGGAAATTATTCATAGCCAATACTGAGGAAAAAGCTACCAAACGGCAAGGCAAGGTAAAATATCAAAGTTGTATTTTAGTACTGATCAAGTCTTCATATTTCGCAGAATATAACTTTTGATGGGATTACTCGAAGCACTGTTAAACGACCCAGGGTAGAGTTATGAAAATTTTATGGGGAACATAATCTGTGGATGGATTTTGGTATACTTTTAAAGTAGCTATACATAATAATGAAACACTGGGCAAAAGTCGAGAAATACAGTTACTGAATTACTTCAAATCTTACTGTTCGGCAATTTCAAGATTTTCCTTGAGTGGTGAGAACTATGAGTGTTCCATACTTTTGCTTAAATTGGTCGAGCGATTTGGTCGAACTGACCTGAATTTCTCGTATAAATGAACTGTTAGCTCTCGAGCCAATAAGAAACTCCGATGGGATAAAAAGCATTAAGAAAGTTGAACGATGAGTGTCAAGTGCAGTTTAGAAGTGTTGGTTTGAATTCTAAGATCCTTGAGCAGTGATGCACACAAGGCGAGTCCAGGGGGTTCGGGCCCCCCATTGTCCTTGATTTTTTTGATTGATTATACTCCTATGTATATAGTACTTAAAATAATTCCAAACAAAGGCAACAATAATTTCAGTTCTAATAAATGAAAAAATATTGTTTCCTTTCTCTATTTTTCTTCCCCTTCAAAGCTGAACTGCATGCGAACATAAAACACCCTCTTATTCTCAGAACTCAACTATTCATTTGCTTCATATTGTAGCCTGTGGTGTATTCCAAGGCCGTCTTGAGGGGCCTTGGAATCAAGATGACCTTGTGTATCCTTGAGGGAATCGGCTTTCCTCCCTATTTTATTAACAGGTGCAAGGTTCTGTTAAAAAGCAAACTGTTATTGAAAATCATACCTAACATGACTTTGGTCTACGTGGATTGATATTATGAAAGTATTTAAAGAAATTGGAAATAAGTTTAAAGGGGTATCCCTTAGTAATATTGTTAAAAAAAATTCTGTACGAATGCCTGAATTGCAGGCGGCTAATAACACTATTGATGAGTTATTTGTTGTATTCAACCTATTTGAAGATATATTTAGTTCTTGTAATAGTAGTGAATAATGAATAATAACATAATAATAATGAATAATATTAATAATTAATAATCCTATAAACAGTTGTATAAATATTTTTACATGGAATGCTAACGGACTATCCTGGAAAATTAATGAGCTCCGGGACTTTATAAATGAGTACGACCCTGACATTTTCTTCCTACAAGAACACTGAACTTCCCGGGCCCTGTCACCTCTCTCTTTATCCAAAACTATGCTGTTCACCGATTTAACAGACCTCTACGTCAGAAACCGAACAGGAAGAGGCACTGCCCTTCTGATTAAACGCTGCATCTCTCATAAATCTGTTCCAATTCCACAGCTTTTAGCCATAGAAGCCACAGCCATTTCACTCATAACAAGCACTTCCACAACATACACTTTTGTCTCCACATACATTCCACCTGCACGTAACCCTATAAGGTATTTCCCCAGCCTTCTTCGCATGCCTTCGTGGTGTAGTGGTCTGCATGCTTGACGCGTAACCGAGAGGTCCGTGGTTCGATTCCCGGGGAAGGCGTTGCTTATTTTTCATGTCTCCTGCTTCGTAATAACCAAATGTCTCTACACTGGCGCCCGAACTAAAAGATGGTGGATGATGATTCTCCACCACCGCGATTTGGCGATTGGGTCCCCCAAACCCCAGTCGCCCTTTAAAAGGGGGAGTATATAAGGTATTTCAGCCTTCTTCTCCCCAGCCTTCTTCGCATGCCTTCGTGGTGTAGTGGTCTGCATGCTCGACGCGTAACCGAGAGGTCCGTGGTTCGATTCCCGGCGAAGGCGTTGCTTATTTTTCATGTCTCCTGCTTCGAAATAACCTAATGTCTCTACAACCCTCAGTCAGTCCTTGCGGACTTAAAGGTTCTACTCTCACTTGTCTCTCATGGCAATGTAGGTGGAGACCTAAACGCTAGACTCCGCGCCTGGAACTTCTACAATTCAAATGACACAGAATGCGTAATTTTCAACTTAGCCAATCGATGAATTTACGCACAGCAGCTCCAAAAACACCAACACGGCATACTGCGAACTCCACGGGAATCATAGATTTCTTGCTGCTCAGAAACACCAGCATTCCGCTGGATGAACTCTCCTCTGACAGTAATCCGGCCAGAATGATTCTGGACGTTAGCAATTATTCCTCATCAGACACAAGAGCCTTCACTACTGACTGGCACTAGTTCGCCAAAGCTATAACAACATTCAATACACACTCCCTAAGATACACTCAAGGAATGATATTGATAGTTTAATTCCGAACTTCACATCTGCTATTACTACTGCTCGCAATAATGCAAGGAAAGAGCTACCAAGTAAACGTAACTACAGAAGCAAGGAATTAAGCAGTCAATAAACAACGTAATGCAGCCAGAAGGCATTTCCAGTGAACCCGTAACCGGGAGCACAAAAACAGATTCAGCAAGCTTTGTAATGCTGTAAAGTCTCTTTTAAATACCCAAACACAGTAAGACTGGACCAACTACCTCAGTGACAATAAGACTGGACCAACTACCTCAGTGACAATAAGACTGGACCAACTACCTACTACTTTCCACTGATGACAACTCACTGTGGGAAGCCATTAAAAGGTATATGAAATGCCACAATAACATTCCGCCGGTTAAAGGCCCACAAAGGATGCATTACACTGAAATTGAGAAAGTAGAACTGTTAGCTATGCATCTGGAATCTCAGTTTCGCACAAACAACATTCATGACATTACAACAGAAAATCTAGTTCATAGCTTCCGCTCCAACTTTCCAACGAATAAAAGCTCTGACAACATCATTCCAGCTTTACCGTCAGAAGTCTATGCATATGTCAAAAGAATCAAGAAGAAGAAATGTCCTGGCATAAATTCCATCACCAACCGTATAATAAAAAATCCCCAATCAAAACCATTTTCACTATTACTACAATTTGCAACCTTATTCAGAAATGGCAACACTTTCCTAAACCTTAGAAGACTGCAAAGATCATTCCGATCCTCAAGCCTGGAAAACCTCCATCTATACCGGAGCCTTATCGCCCTATCAATTTACGTTCTTCCATCAGTAAAATCTCTGAAGCTATCCTACTCAAGAGAATCAATGATTGCATAGAAAGCAATAACATCATCAGACCACAACAGCTTGGTTTTATGAAGCAACTACCAACAACTAACCTGCTCTACCGAGTAGTGGAAACCATCTCCGAGGGAATGGCAACACGTAAGATCACTGGAGGACTATTTCTAGACACTGCTAGAGCTTTTTCCGAGTCTGGCTGGATGCTGTCACCTACAAATAACACGCCCTGTGCTTTCCAGGCTACATCATCAACATTATTAATTCCTAACTAACCGGCAGACATTTCGTCGTGCACGTTTCTGGCACAAACTCCACAAGCCATGACATCCAGGCTGTCGTTCCACAAGGGTCATTACTCGGAGCCACACTTTTTAATATTTACGTGAATGACATACCATCCACACACGACGTAACATTAGCTATGTATGCAGACGAACCTGCGATCCTAGCATAAAGTGCATTCGTAGGTCCAGCTATTCAACGATTCTAAAACTACATCCGTACATTAGAGATTTGGCTTACAAAATAGAAAATTTAAGTCAACGTGGATAAAACACTGGCCATTATGTTCACCAAAAAAAGCAAATTCACGAAAAATCTTATCTTCAGTGGCATTCCTATACCCTGGGCCAAGCAGGTCCCTTATCTTGGGGAGATCCTCAACAAATCTCTTACATGGGCCCCACACATTAAGTTAAAGTATACCCCTTTATTTCTCTAAACAGCGTTTTATCAATTGACAACAAGTTACTCATTTATAAGTCCGTTCTCCGTCCATTACTATGTTATGATAGTCCAGTTTGGGTCTATACCAAAAAATATAATAGGAAAAATTACAGACTTGCCAAAATTCTGTTCTTAGGCAAAAAGTTAAAGCGGAGTGGTGTATCCGCAACAATAGAATTCATGCAGAACTGAGTATGGAGCAACTACGCTCACATTATTATAAACTTATTAAAACCTTTCATGAAAGACAGAAAACAATTAACAACCCGGCCATTAAGATTTGCGGTTATGACTACAATGACCTAGCAAATATGAACAGGGCCATAGCCCAACTGAATGTATATCTTATGTAATATTTATTATAATGCCTTTACGGTTTATGTTACCTTCTCTTATTGTATCTGCTATGCATTCTTTTCATTCTTACAGTCATAGTATTTATATCTTACTTATCGAATTCAAATTACCAGTTTTCTCCTAACCCTGTCTTTATCCACACGCTCACCAGCTCGACGACTTCTGTCCTGCATTCATTTGACATCGCTTAATACTTTAATTAGCATTCCCTAACTTCTGGCTTAAATATGAATTCTAAATTATTAATTATTCACTTATTATATTAAACTTTTATTATAAATAGTACCTTAGATATCTTTTAGGTCATTTCATCATACTATTCGCAATACATAAACTGTTCCACAAGGCGTAGAGCCTTGTCTCTCAGGTACCCTAGTGTACCAAACACCGTTCCACGGATGAAGAGTTTTGTTAACAGACAAGGTCAAAAGCTGAGTCATATCACCACGTACACTGGTAAGCCCACGTGACAACAAAGTCAAAAATTCTTTCATTACTTGTATTTCATGATTCTACATGGCTTTGTAACAAGCATATTTTTTCAGTGCAGAGTAAACCCATTTTCATTTTTTAAGTTGTAAAAATATGATTTTAAAATTATATTATAAAAATGACTGATCAAAATCGTAAAAGAAACCAAGTCACATTATTGTCTTTTGTGAAAAAATTACGTGAAAACGAAAAACAAAATCTTCTAGAAGTGAAAAAAGATTCTCAGGCTACTGCAAATGTCTTGCTTCAGCCTGAAAAGGTATTGGATAATGATCTACAAGAGAAAATGGAAGTAAGTGAACATTTAAGGTATTCGAGTTGCAGCCAAAATAATGAAAATAATATTCGAACTCCATTTTCAAATATTACAGTAACTGGTTTTGATATAGCGAATTACATTAAAATTAAAGGACCCGTACCAAGTCTTGAAGTAATTGATATTTTAAGCAATATGTGGTACCCTGATAAAAACTGTACTTTTCTGATTACATTTATAAAATAAAAAATTTCAAATGCAGTGGTTTTAGAAATGGCAACAGTTGTAATATTCTAAAAAAATTGGTAGGTGCTTTCTGCAAATATTGTGTTCTATTTTCTACGAAAGAGGTAGCTGCTCACAAAGATCAGAACACTGGAAAATTAGTATCCGAACCTTTCAAAAAGTGGAACCACGCTCTAAAATATTTTAAAAACCACGATTCATTAACATATCGCCAACAATGTGTCGAAATTTACTCAAATTTGAAAAAAAGTGTGAAAATTCTGTCGTTGGTATCGACAAAATAATAAACGAAACGAAAGCGGAAGAAGTTTCCAAAAATCGACAATTTTTATGTTCTGTTATGAAAACTAACTTTCAGCGGTAAACAAGGAATTGCTTTAAGGGGGCATGGTCCCTTAAATTTAACGGAGGAAGCTAAAAGAAATGAAGGAAACTTTCGAGTGCTTGTTAAATTTCGTGTAAAAGCTGGAGATGATGGTATAGAAAAATACACTCTTAGACAAAAAAAAAACGACGCACCACGACGCACCGAGAAGATATAAAGCAAATTGGACACCAATTCATATGCCTACAGGTTTCGATGGAAAATGCAACATTTTACATTATGGCTGCCAATGAATGAACGGTTATCGCTACAGCGCATCTGATCTGCGCAACTGGCAGGATATTTAAGAGGACAAATTACGACTCCAGGCCATAAAGTCTTCACGAATGTCATTCCGTGTACTCTGGTAGACAGTAACTATGCCTCGCATACAGGTGTGCGAACGATATGCGCAGATGTCAGATCTTGAGAGAGGTCATGTGCTTGGACGGTTGGTCTTATCGGCAAATAGCTCGACATTTGAGCAGGAGCGATGCCACTCTTAGACGATGTTGGCAGGAATGGCTGAACCATGGCCGCACACAGCGTCAAGAAGGAAGCGGTAGGCCTAGAGAAACGACAGAACGTGAAGACGGAGCAATCGTCAGAGCGGCACTTACAGCCCAGATGCATCATTATCGTCGATTGTACGTGCAACTAGTGCTTCAGTGACCGCAAGGACCATTCATAGACGGCTTACAGAAAGGGGACTGAGCTCTTGCGCCGACTAACATTGACCTCTGTACAACGTCAAACCCGCTTGCAGTGGTGTCGGGCTCATTCGCACTGGAATGCCACTGACTGGAGTAGAATTGTCTTCAGGTATGAGTCCCGCTTTGAACTGAGCTCCGATGACCAGCGAAGCCAAGTCTGGAGACGCCCCGGACAGCAGTGTGATACCAACCTGACTGTCTTCCCGCAGATAGGCCGACAACCAGAAGTGATGGTCTGAGGTGCCATTTCATTTCATAGTAGGACCCCTTTGGTTGTGATCTGTCGGAACCCTACAGCACAGCGGTACGTCGACGAATTCTAAGCCCCGCTGCGTTGCCCTTCATGTCACGCCACCCTGGGCTTACATTTCAGCAAGATAATGCCCGCCCGTTGGACAGAATTTGGCTTGATATCCCTCAGGAGGACATCTGAAACCTCTATCAATCGATGCCAAGCCGAATAACTGCTTGCATAAGGGCCAGAGGTGGACAGACGCGTAACTGACTTTTCACTTTGTGAAGCTCTATCATTTCAATAAATCATCCAATTTTTCTCAAACTGTAATCATTTGTTTTTCTGTACATGTATATCACTTCTACCGATTTTCGTCCCATTCGGATAACTCCTTCCTGGTGCGCCTTTTTTTTTTTTTGTCTAAGAGTGTATTTGAAAGACAATGGGAGAAATATTTGCATCATGACTAAGGCGTAACTGTTACGGAGTACCTACAGAACTAAATGCAATAACGTCCACAACATCGTTGAGAAAACAAATAAATGGATCAGAAAGAAGTATGCGCTAAGAAGACCAATAGGCGAAGTAACAGATCGATAAGGAAGTTTACTTTAAATGGACAAAGAATCAATTGGCCTGTGGTTAGCCACAATGACTTACATCAGTTGGAGAACACAAAATAAATAATTTCATCAGTCAATGAAATTATGTAAAAAGATATTGTCAACCGTGTAAATAAAAGTGAGTTTTTCAGCATCATTACTCAGGAAACGACCGATATTGCAGGGATTCAGCACTTATCTTTACCTGTACGCTCTCTTAATGATAATTTAATTCTTGAAGAATTCCAATTATTTATTCTAGTTATTAGCCTCTGATCACTGGTAGTTCGAGTCCCGACGAACGGGCTGGCTGCATGAATGTTTTCGTGGTTTCGTGTAACGTGTATACAAGCCAGTTTCCCTTAAAAAGATCTCCACGGGGCATCTGTCCCTTTCCGTGTAGTGCCTAAGACCGGAGCACGTAATAAGTAAAGGTTACGATTGAGTTAGATCAATGCGTGCGAAACTGCAAGACGTAAATGCTCATTTAAAGGAAAAATATCCTCTTCCTTTATACGTCCCCTACAGTTCGCGTAATTTAAGTCTAGCAGTATCCGATTCATGTAATATATCGGAGATCCAGAATTGTATGGGAATTGTATTAGGAATGTATAATTTTTTTCAAACACCAAAACGACATCATTGTCTAAAATCTAAAACTGAAGAATATTGCCTAGAGTAAAAAAATGGTTGGAATGTGCATGACAAGATGGATTGAAACACACGATTCTATAATCTTCTTGTCGAGCTTTTCCCTGCCGTTGTAGCAACCCTTGAAGAAATTTCGTTTTCGAAAGACAGAGACTCTTCAACTCATGCATCTTTAATTTCGTGCCTCATTATTAAAATCAGGTTTCTTAATATCCCTGTTGTGTTTAAGTAAGTTGTTTGCTGCATCTAAAAAGCTTTGTGAATATTTATAATCAATTACTCTTGATTTGAAGAAAGCTCTAAATTACGCAGTAATTGAAAGCCTCGAGGATTTTAAAATTAATGTCGATTGTATTTTTAAAGAAATACATGACGAGGATGAAAAATTATTGAAAGGTTCAGAAGGAAATAAAATAGAATTCAAAATGAACAGGTTTCCTGCCGAAAAATCGCCGCTTATCGTAATTACGTCACAGCTGTTAATACCGAAGAATACTATAAGCGAAGTATTTTTAAACATTTGATCTCACAACTCAAACTACGATTGCAGAAGCAAAATAATATTTTAGGAAAATTTTCTTGCTTAATGAACCCAACTTATAACGCGGAAAATGTAAATGACATTTTAAAATTGGACAAATTTTATTCAAAAGGCGAACCTTTATTTTTAGAGCGCAGAGAGTTTTACCGTCCGAGCTGAAACTCTTTCAGATGACATTAAAACATGATTCCTCACCATCCGCATTTGAATAATATTTATCTTGCAATGATGAATTTTATCGTCATGTTAAAAGACTTTTAAAAATTTTGTTCACTCTTTCTATAGCGAATTGTACAAGCGAGAAATCTCCCTAGACTTTGAGAAGGCTAAAAACATACTTAAGAAGTACCATGCATAATGGGCATTTAACATCTGCTGAATTCAAGCAACGTCACCATCACTTGGGAAGTTATAGATGAAATCGCAAGAAAATTAGATTTTACTTTGTGACTATTTGTAAGTCTATAGAAGCAGACTGGTGACTGCACATGCAAACACTGTAATCATCATGTTTTTAGTTCTGTAATTACAGATTAAAGTGAGATTTTTCTTCTATGACTTGATGCTTTTATAATGAGGAATTTGCTTTACTGTTTTTGTTTTTGAATTATGAGAAAAGAAAGTACATAAATTCTTGTGCTTTCTGATAGTTTAATTAAACATTTTTATTAATATTTTTTAAAATTATTTAATGCTAATTTATTCAATA